>JAODAL010047776.1:0-29589 GCA_025379985.1 Phyllomedusa bahiana | reverse complement strand
AACAGCGCCGTTCCAACATACACACCCTCTGAATTGGCCCCAAACCAGGCCGTTCCAACAACCCCTCTCCTGATAGGTCCCCCCCCAAACCCGTTCCTTATAGCCTCTCCTGAATAGGTCCAAACCAGCGCCGTTCCAACATGAGCGCTTCTTCCTGAATAGGTCCCAACCAGCGCCGTTCCAACATGAGCGCATCCTCCTGAATAGGTCCAAACCAGCGCCGTTCCAACATGAGCGCATCCTCCTGAATAGGTCCCAACCAGCGCCGTTCCAACATGAGCGCATCCTCCTGAATAGGTCCCAACCAGCGCCGTTCCAACATGAGCGCTTCTTCCTGAATAGGTCCAAACCAGCGCCGTTCCAACATGAGCGCATCCTCCTGAATAGGTCCCAACCAGCGCCATTCCAACATCAACCTGCGTCTTTTTAACATAAACGCATCTTCCCGGACAAATTCAAACTAGCGCCCCTTTTTTCCTTACACCATCATATTCCTTTCTCATTGTCTAATTAAATTTTCCCTCCCGATAACGAACCATTCAGGTTCACTGTAAAATTTCTTTACATGAGCTTAAATTCTGCTTTGCGATTGGTCGCTTAGTTTCCCATAGAGTATAATGACGCCATAGTAGCTCGTAGTTTCATTGGTGGAAATAAATCTCTCGCAGAATTATTGAACCAATCAGCTCTGGTTTTTGTTTTTAACCTTCCCTTTTGAATTTCACTCTTCGTCCTTTACTGAAAAGTATTCTTTCATGATGTGAATTTAATTTCATCCAGGATTGGCTTGGAATGAACACCAATTGTGTTGGATCTATGTTTTTAAATAGACACCGTGTTTTTATGTGTTTGTTTAGTAACTTTTGAGTATCTGAGGAAATGTCTGTCGGCACGACACGTGTCCTACTTGTTACTGTAATGCTTAGGTGATTCCCTTTGCATTTTTTATGGAATAAATTATTACTTTTATCCATTTGGAATCTGATAAGGATTTATTCCGAGAAACGAGCGCCGGTCCACCGATTTTTCTCTTTACTAACTGTTCGGACACAGCAGCGCGCTGACGCATTTCGGAGACGTATCCTTGGTCGTAGCGTAATGAGTGACGTAACCGCCTCCATTTACATCCCCGCTGGGTGGTCACATGGTCGGCATTAACCCTTCAGCGTAACACAAAAATGTTAAACACAACCAAATATATTATCAAATAACAATGCAGAGCAATAATCCCATCCTGATGCATTATTCAGCCCATGGGGGAGTGTGGAGCTGGGCTATAGACCCACCCTGCGCCCCTGCTCAAATGTTGGTCTCCACACAAATGCAAAGCCAGAGGTGCTGCCCCCATGGATTTCAGCAAATGCTTCGATACGGGGGGGCGCACGTTTAGGACTTCCCCTGACCCCCTTCTATTCATCATAAGACGTTGACACCTGTGCAATGATAGACGTCTCTAGAGGTTACGGCCACTTTGCTCATCAGAACTTGGTCAGATCTTGATTTTTTGCGAGGTTTGATAATGGACCCGGTGGACACAGAGCCGTCATCAGGTTCCTCTACTTGAAAGGCCACAACCAGAGGCGGCGTCCGATGGAAGAGGTTTATGGGGCTGATATGATGGAGTCAAGAACTGGCATCGTCCATTCAAAGGTGCTCGGACTTCAGTGCAAACAGCTCCAATTCCAGGGCAATCCCCCCCTCCCCTTGCTACTGATGAACCGTCCAGCAAGCGGAGGTCGCCATTTTAGAGAATCGCTGCGTGACCATTCACCACCGAGCACCAAATGTCAAGATTAGTGGAAAGAGGTCATCCCAGACCCTCTGCACCTGCACAAGGTCTCCGCTCGCTGGGTCCCCGGCTGCTCACACCAGAAGCAGGAACGAGTCCAGTGCTCTCAGGCTCTAGTGACGATGCACCATGGACACCAGGAGGACTGATCCCCCAGGATGAAAGCTCCACCACTAGGATCCTCAGACCAAGGTCCAGTCCATGCAATGGAAGCATCAGGACTCCAAAGAAGGCGCGTGCCCAACCCTCATCAGGCAAGGTCACGCTCACAGGATTTAGGGACCAGCACAGAGCAGTATTGATGGATTTCCTAGCACAGGGCACCATGATCACTGAGGCACATGATGCTTCACTGCTGCAGAGATTGCAAGGGGCCATCAATACAATGCGACGTGGCACGCTCAGCAAAGATGTCCGCCTTCTGCAAGACAATGCACCAGGTCCCAACTCACATGTTGCCCCAAATGGAAGCTCACTGTGGCTTTGAATTCTCTGCCTCATCCCCATCATTCACCCACATGCGCACCATCGGATTCCACCTCTTTCCAGCAATGAAGGTACAGTGAAGGAAATAAGTATTTGACCCCTTGCTGATTGTGTAAGTTTCCCACTGACAGAGACATGAACTGTCGATCATTTTAAGGGGAGGTTCATTGTAACATTGAGAGGTGGAATATCCAAAATAAAATCCAGAAAATCCACATTGGTAGAAATGAAGAAAATTTATTTGCAATTTTGTAAGATGAAGAAATAAGTATTTGGCATCCCTCTGGCAAACAGACATAATACTTGGGGGTGAAACCTCCTTGTTGGCAGCGCACAACCAGAGTTTTTTTGTAGTTGATGATGAGGGTTTCAGCACATGGCGAGGAGGCATTCTGCTGCACTCCTCTTTAGCAGATCATCTCCAAATCGATTAAGATTTTGAGCTGGTCCCACTTGGAACTCGGAGCTTCACCTCCCTCTATAAAGTTTTCTATGGAATGAAGGTCTGGAACTGGCTAGCACTCAATGACCTTAATGTGCTTCATATTGAGACCGCTCCTTTGTGGCCTTGGCTGTATGGTTTGTCCTTGTCTTGCTGAAGATCCGGCCACGACCCATTTTTAATGTCCTGGGGAGGAAGGAGTTGTCACAGGAATTTACGGTCCATGTCTCCCATCCATTCCTCCCATGATGCAGTAAGTAGTCCTAGTGCCCTAGCAGAGAAACTCCCCCAAAACATCAGTTTCCCCTCATCCAGGTCGCCTCCAGGCTGACAGTGGGACGGTGTCCCTCTGGTCATAGGCCAGCATTTCACTCTCAAACACGGTGAGTTGAGTTAATGCCAAAGAGCTCAATGTTTGTCTCATCCGACCCCAGCACCTTCCCCAATCACTCCCAGAATCCTCCGGGTGTTCATTGGTAGACTTCAGGCGGGTCTGCACATGCGCCTATCCTGGAGCGGGGACGCTTGCGGGCACTGCAGGATTGTACCATGGTTTTTCTTGGTGACCGTGGTCCAGCTGCCTAGAGATCAGTAACAGTTCCCCCCGTGTAGTTTTCGGCTGATCTCTCACCTTCCTCATGATGAAGGATCCCCCACGAGGTGAGATTTTGCCCCAGATCAATGGCGACTGACAGTCATTGTGTATTTCTTCCATTTCCTTACTATTGCACCAGCAGTCGCCTCCTTCTCACCCAGCATCTTATGGTTTTTGTCGCCCGTCCACTTTGTGCAACTCATATGATCTTGTCCCTGACATCCTTAGAAAGCTCTTGCTGGTCTTCGCCCATGTTTGTAAGTTTAGAGACTGACTGAAGTCTGTTATAAGATGAATATGTAAGACAGCGCCTGAAGTGTAGGAACTGAGGGGATTAGGAGCCTCAAACTGGTCTGTAGGAGCCAGAACTCATCTTGGTTGGAGGGGGGTCAAATACATATTCACCTCACAAAATGCAAATAAATTGATATACATTTATACAATGTGATTTTCTGGATTTATTTGCTTTTCTATCTCTCCATTTTATAATTAACCTCCCCTTAAAATTATAGACTGTTCATGTCTTTGTCAATGGGAAAACTGACACAATCAGCAAGGGGTCAAATACTTATTTCTTTCACTGTATTTGTGAAGGGCGAGCATTTTACAGATGATGAGACTCTGATTTCTGACGTCACAACATGGAGCGACCCGTCAACTTCTACAAGTGAGGTGTCTACAGCGCTGAGAGAAGTGTGTGTCCTGAGGCGGCTCCAATGTAGAGAAGGACCAGTAACTGGGCCAAGTCTCATTGCTCTCAGTCCACAGGAGGCCGGTTAGGGGAGATCTCTAATGAACGCCCCTCGTAACATAGAAGTCCCAACACGCTGAGGCCTTAGTGTATCCGAGAGGCATCGCCAGATTGTGACCTTAAGCTCCGAGGTCGAGCCTCCTCCATGTTGTAGCTCACAGGCCGCTGGTGAGGTGGACCCCGCACCTGGTGTTGACGTTAATATAAGATAGAATATGAAATATATTGTTATTCACAACGAGCTAGGACTTCTCATATGTCCACCTGTGTGTGGACTCCTAGGGCGACATGTATGATCGGCTTTTCGCCTGTTTTTTGGCGTATACTGCGCCTCCCAGCCCGAAACCCGCTGGTCGGACAACGCGGGGAATCATGTGTTAGGCGCAGCGTACGCCAACTTTCAGCTGCTGCCCGCATGAAGGGGTCGGTCAGTGGGGGCGCGGTGTGGGCGCGGTGTAGGCTTCCGGGGGGCGGGACGCGGCCGCGCGTCGCATACTCCAGCGCCATGTACGATGGCGAGTCAGGCAAAGCAAGGCGCATGCAGCGCTCGGCCAGCTCTAACAGGCATACGCGTGATTTTTTTGGTCGTAAAATCCTCCGACAGGGCGAAGTGAAACAAGATCGGAACATGCGGGGAAGCAGATAGAAATCGCGACAAGAAATCTCGGCGCTCACGCTCCGTGCAGCGGATATGATTCCGAAAATATTCCCTTATAAAGGCGGAAAAACTGTGTCAGAAAAGAGCTGGAACGTAAACAAAATAAACATAAAAAAAAAAAAATCACTTTCACAAATCTAGAACGGCGCAAATATCAGGAAATAGGATATTGGAATTTGCCGGGAAATACAGTAATTCCAAATTCTGAAAGCTATTCTCATTGGTCCGCATAAACCGACAATCAGAATAGGAGCGACAGTGACCCATTAAAAACCTAAGGCGAACTATTGACCAAACAGAATCAACGGCGGGACACGTTCAAAATAACAGTAAAAAAGCAGAAAAGAAGCTGATTGGCTGAGCTAGCGGGGCTTGGCTATCCCAGCCAATCAGAGCGCGAGCTACTTTCCCCATAGTATCATGGAGAGAATGGCGCTCTGAAATCTCGGCTCTTCAGCGCCTGCGGCATAGGATAAAAAAAAAAAATTATTTTTATTAAGTGTAAAACGTTATCAGATAAAAGTCGCTAAAACCTTCAAAAAAAATAAATCATTAAATCCCGAACAACGACCTAGTTTGTCGCCGAGACTATGGCGCTACATACGGCATTCGCTATTGGAAATTGCCGGTAAATACAGTAATCAAATCCTGGAAGCTCTTCTCATTGGACGGGCAGAACCAGCCAATCAGATAGTAGCGACAGTGAACCATTAAAACCTATGGAGAAGTATGGACCCAATCAGAATAGGAGCGACAGTGAGCCAATATAAACCTATGGAGAAGTATGGACGCAATCAGAATAGGAGCGAACAAATACCCATTAAACCTATGAAAAGTATGACCCAATCAGAATAGGAGCGAACAAAGACCCATTATAAAACCTATGGAGAAGTATGGACCAATTAACATGAAAAGGCGGACCAGTTCAAAATACCGTAAAAACAGAAGACAAGAGCTGATTGGTTGAGCCCAGCGGGCAGATTATGAATCCACCAATCAGATGTAGTGCGTCATTTTTGAAGTGGATCATATAGGGAGCCGAAAGTGATGTCGCCCTAAAATATATAACAGTCTATGGTAAATATTCTAAGACTGTGATTGGTTGGGGAGAAGATGGGCACCGTCCAGCTTAGCCATTCAGCGCTGAGTTACGCATTCTCATAAGAGTTCTATGGTGAAAAGAAATTCGAGCGCGCTCTGGATTGGCTAAGTTAAAAGAGGCGCGGGTATTTGGGCCAATGGGAGAGCGGGCGACGCTCCTATGGGTTTTCTAATGCAATCTATAAAAAAACTGTACACGGCCGAAATCAAATTATAACACTCCAGAAGTGGTCCCGATGTGTATATAAAATGATCAATAATAAATGTGAAGACGAAAATAAGAACTAAAAATGAATTTATTGAATTAATATTTTTTATTTTCGTACCCCAATATTATCTGATCCATTTTTATAACACATCGGGACCACTTCTGGATTGTTATAATTTGATTATCGGCCATACAGTTTTTTTATAGATTGCATTAGAAAACCCATAAGAGCGTCGCTCGCTCTCGCCTTGGTCCAAATAACCCGCCTCTTTTTAATTAATCCAATCACAAACACGCTCGCTTTGGTAATTCTTTTCCCCATAGAACTCTATGAGATAAGTATCTCAACTCTGATTGATAAGCAGGAACGAGCCCCCTCTTCCCCCCAACCAATCACAGTCCCTAGAATATTTCCCATAGACAGTAATAACTTTTAAGGCGTCCTGCTATCGCGCCCTTCTTTCTCCACTCAAAATAAAAGACGCACTACATCTGAAATGGTGGATCATAGCTGCCGCCTGGGCCTCAACCAATCAGCACTTTTCTTTCTGCCTTTATTTACTGTATTTGAACTGTCCTCCTTTTCAAGTGATTGGTCAATCGTTCTCCCATAGGTTTTAATGGTTCACATGTCGCTCCTATTCCGATTGGCTGGTTTTATGCCGACCAAGCTGAGAATACTTACAGAATTTGAATTACTGTATTTCCTCGGAAATTTCCAATACCAAATTCCCCGATGTAGCCTGAGATTCTAGATTTTTTTTGGAAGTGTTTTATTTATGTATTTTTAGTAGGTTTCAGCTCTTTTTCAATGAATGTTTTTCCCGCCTTTTATAAAGTCGATTTTTTATTCATACTCCGCACCGCCATCTTTAATGAATTCTCGCTGTTTTCCAGCCTGTCTTGCATTTGGAATACATGTTAGCGCAGTCCCTTCTCCCTAAGTCCCAAACTAGCGCCCACAAACTGCGAGGCGGACTTTACACCGCATGTATGAAGCGCACCTCCTCGACGGCGAATCTTGGCGCAGCGCCGCACTGTGCCCATTCCGCGCATCTGCGACTAACACACAGGCGAGGCGCGCGGACCTTACCCGGCATCTATAAACGCACTACCCCTCGGGCCATGAATCTTTAGGCCAGTCATCGCACTTGCGCCTAATTCCCGCACTGTGCCCCCCACACACACTGGCGAGGCGCGGCGCCTTTACAAGCTATGATGAGCGCGCCCCCGGCCCCCGACATAAAATCGGCGACAGAATTCCGCCGTGTAACTAGTGGAAAGGTGCGCCCCGACCCGGCGGAATTCATACATGTCGCCCCCAGTGTGTAACCCCTGCTCCTCTCTACTCGAGCTCTCAGAAACTAGAGGATAGACCTGAACCCAAGCTCAGACCTCTGGACATGACCCCTCGTGTTCACTTGTGTTTCCCTGTGAAGCTATGAGGGGAGGATGTTTTTAGAGTACGGACATCACTTCCTTTGGGGACGGTGCTGCTCAGTTGCCGCCGCCGCCACCTCATTTTATTTTTGTCTTGCTATGATTCGTTAGTAAATTTTCCGGTGATAACAGTGACTTTATAACTGCCCAGTCCATAGACCGTTGGGGATCGTCCTGTTACCTCCACCTCGTGCCCCTCTCCGTGGCAAGCTTCATACTGTCCATCCGAGGAGCGGTGCCCGGGGAGCTCTCCGGCTGGGATAGTGACGATGGATAGGTGGAGGCTATAGGGCGGTATAGTGACGATGGATAGGTGGAGGCTATAGGGCGGTATAGTGACGATGGATAGGTGGAGGCTATAGGGCAGTGTAGTGACGATGGATAGGTGGAGGCTATAGGGCGGTATAGTGACGATGGATAGGTGGAGGCTATAGGGCGGTATAGTGACGATGGATAGGTGGAGGCTATAGGGCGGTATAGTGACGATGGATAGGTGGAGGCTATAGGGCAGTGTAGTGACGACGGATCGGTGGAAGCAATAGGGCGGTATAGTGACAATGGATGGGTGGAGGCTATAGGGCGGTATAGTGATGACGGATAGGTGGAGGCTATAGGCCGGAAGAGTGACGACGGATAGGTGGAGGTTACAGGGCGGTATAGTGACGATGGATAGGTGGAGGCTATAGGGCGGTATAGTGATGATGGATAGGTGGAGGCTATAGGGCGGTATAGTGACGATGGATAGGTGGAGGCTATAGGGCGGTATAGTGATGATGGATAGGTGGAGGCTATAGGGCGGTATAGTGAGGATGGATGGGTGGAATAAAGAGAAAAAAAAGTAGGGGCGCTGTATGGTGAAGTATATCCAAATGGCAAAGGTAAAAACACAGAATGGTGGTGCTCACCTGGAGCTGTTGTGCATATTATATAGAGGCCCAACGCTCATAGACCATGGTTGGCTCTCTCCGAGCCCCTGAACGGCAGCCGCTGATCCTTCCACTCGCGAAACCGACGTCCCAACGGCAAACGGGTACAGAACAATGTAGGGAAATACCGAAGTATGAAGAAAAGGATCCGCGCCCTGTTCTAGAACTAATGCTTCCTCTCGGATACGAGGATATATTAAAATAAAGTATTTATTCGAATAAAAGATAATGGAAAGAGCGTTCAGACCTTTTCCACATAAACACTAAAATAACGCGTTTCTCGCCGCACTCCGGCGCCTCATCAGATACAAAGTGTTTACAGTGACAGTCCCTATCACATTGATTTAAAGTGCAAGGCGGTCTACCCATTGGTTACTTCGTGGTCCAATCATAATAAAGTCCATAGAGACCTGTGTGATGTGAGAGCCAATGGGAACGAGAGCGGGAAGGTCACAGAGGAAGGTGAAAAAACATGGATGGTGGGGAAGCCCGAGGGCAGGAGATAAGGTAATCAGCCACATCAGGGTTGAAGCGTCAGAGTGTTACAGTGACAGAGATAAGATGATGCGCCCCAAAGAGTTCAATGAGGGTGGATACGGATCACTGATAGGTGGAGAGGCAAAGACAAAAGCACCAATCAGAGAAGAGACTGTCGATTGGTTGAAATGAGAGAGGGAAAGATAAATCAGCCAATTAGAGAAGGAGCTGCTAAGACCATGGGGTCATATTGGCCAATCAGTGGGCGAGCTACTCGCTACCGCTGTTTCCTATGGAGCGAGGCTTAGAATCGGCACAGGGGGGAGGGTGGGGGGGGAACAGAGTCTGCGTTTCTGGGGTGCAGAGGAAGGAGATCGTGTGGATGTAAAAGTAAATACATTGAGTCAGAACGGGAAGTGATGGGACGATAAAGGCTCAGAAGAAATAATAATAATAATAATAATAATAATAAAGTGTGAGGCAAAGAGGAATAAAGTGCAGAACGGGAAACAACCCGACAATGAATATACAAAGGGACCGTGGTGAGAAAGATGCAGGGTTATTATACAATATCAGAAATGAGAGAACAAAAAAAGAGAGATACAAAAAGAAGATACAATAAAGTGATATACAGTAAAGAGAGATACAATAAAGAGATATACAGTAAAGAGAGATACAATAAAGAGAGATACAATAAAGAGAGATACAATAAAGAGAGATACAGTAAAGAGAGATACAATAAAGAGAGATACAATAAAGAGAGATACAATAAAGAGAGAAACATAAAGAGAGATACATTAAAGAGAGATACAATAAAGAGAGATACAATAAAGAGACGCATCATAAAAAGGAGAAGGGGTGAAAACAGGCGCAGGGTTAACAATTACAAAGAGGCAAAATACTAATAGAGAAGTCCGAGCACTTCATTTACACCTTTTGGACTGATCGTCTGCAGTTTATACATCCAGAAGGTTTCTTCTCGTTGCAGTATTTGGAGTCTGTTGGGGGCTTCCTGGGGAATCTGGTCGATAGGGGTCATTGTTAGTTTGTTAAAATCGCGATTGTGGTGTTGGTTAAAATGTCCGGCCACACTCTGCTGAATAGCCCCCTTCTTCACACATGCTCTGTGGCCATTCAGTCTTATATCAAGAAACTTTATTGATTTTTCTACAACCATACAATCACCACCGCCCTTGACTCAGTCCGCGCTCTCACACACACAACAGAACCCGCAAAATCAACAGACCAACCTGCACACTAGACTCCTAACCAAACCGCTAGGCGAGCTCCAGAATTTGCTGAACGCCGCTGGAAAAAACACCTGCATTGATGACTTTGCCTTATATAAACCTCACTGCAGACATTTAAGTCCGCACTCGCCTCAGCCAAACAGAACTATTTCACCACCTCATATCCTCCCTGTCCCACAACCCAGATCAATTATTCAAACCTTCAACCACTCTTCTCCGTCCACCAACACCTCCTCCCCATCCCTCCATTCAGCAGATGACTTGCCATTCACTTCCTCCGAAGATCAACCCTCATCGAGAAACTTCATCCCGAAGTCCCCACCTCCCTCCTTACCCTTGCAACCTGCTCTTTCCCCCCTTAACTTGCTTCCCCACGTCACTCATGAAAAGCTCTCCTCCTTACTGTCCAAATCAACCTCACTACCTGTAGTCCCTTGACCCACTGCATCCCACCTCATCCAAACCTCAGTGCTTCTTATCATCCACACTCACTCCATCCTCTAAACTATCATTAACCTCTGGCAATCTTCCCTCACCTTTAAACATGCTACTATCACTCCAATCCTAAAAAAAACAACCCTTGACCCCCTCTTCTCTGTCCAACTATCGCCCCCATCCAACTGCTCCCTTTGCTTCCAAACTCCTCGAGCACACGTCTATCTTCAGCTGTCCTCGCCACCTCTCCTCATCTCTCTTCTTGGACCCTCTACAAATCTGGTTTTCGACCCCACCACTCTACCGAAACCGCCCTAACAACCAAAGTCACTAATGAACTAGTAACTGCTAAAGCCTCATGCTCACTACTCAGTTCGACCTCCTCTATTAGAACCTGCCTCTGCCTTGACACGTCGACCATTCCCTCCTGCTACAAATCCTCGTCCTCCCTCTGATCACGGACTTGGCTTTTCCTGTATCTCCTCCCCACCCGTACCTCACTGATCGGGACTTTTAGCATCCTCTCAATACTGCTCCACCTCCTCCCTCCGGCCACTCTCTGTTTGGTGTCCCCCCAAGGGTCAGTCCTGGTTCCACTACTCTTCTCTATCTACACCCTTGACTCGGTCAGGCTCATAGCCACACATGGCTTTCTTAAACCACCTTATGCTGATGATACCCAACCTACATTCTCTGGTCCCAGATGTCACTTCTCTACTCTCCCGGATCCTGACGTCTGTCCCCCATTTCTCCTCTTCTCATCACTTCTCCTAAAACTAAATTGAGAAAACAGAACTCATGCATCTTCCACCTCCAACTCTACCCGTCATCCTGATCTCTCTATTACAGTCAGTCATTACAATTACACTTTCACTGGTCCCCACAAGTCCCTGTCTTGGGTAATCCTAGACTCTGCTTTATCTTTCAAACCACACATCCAAACCCTCCACCTCTGGCCTGCCGCCCTCCACCTGAAAAACATCTCTCCGCATCCGCTCATGTCTTGCTATGACACTACAAAAAAGCTGGTCATGCTGTCATCGCCCGCCTAGACTACTGCAACATCCTTCTCAGCTGGCCTCCCAGCTAGCACCCTCGCTTCCCCTCCAATCCATCCTTAACTCTTCTGCCCGTCTATATCCACCTCTCTCTCGCTACTCCTCTGCCTCTCCTCTGCCAATCCCCTTCCTGGCTTCCATTGCCCAGACGAATTCATTTCAAGCCCCTTAAACCCCCTAACATGACCGTACAAGGCTCTCCAGTGACCTCCCCCCTCCATACAACTCTGGCCCTAATTTCCAAATAATCTTCCCTCCCCCACGCACTCTCCGCTCCTCACAGGACTTCTCCTCTGCACTCCCCTTAACAGCTCCTCACACAACCGTTCGTCCAGACTTCACCCGTGCTGTCACCCACACTCTGGAAGACCTCACTGTGCCCCAACACATCAGACTCTCCTCCCACTTTCCCCAGCTTAAAAGCAACCTGAAAACCCATTACTTCAGTCTTGCCTACACCCCTCACTAAACTTGTCACTACTGTCCTCCACAAACATGTCTGCCCCTCACCCTCCTGTCTCATATTCCCCCTCCTTGTATATTGTAAGCCTCGCGTGTAGGGTCCTCTCTCCCTCTGTCGTGCCAATTGTCATTATCCCTTATCACTGAACTCCGTATGACTTATGTAATGTATGATAACCCCCTCGAGATTACAGCGCACCTGGAATCAATGGCGCTTTAAAATAAATAATAATAATAATAATAATAATTTTTCAAAATTAACATAAACAGGTTTTGTTTACCAGGATAACAAGATCATTGACTCATCACTCTCACCCATAAGGCTCTCCACAGTGCTGCACACCCTACATCTCCTCCCTCATCTCTGTCTACCACCCTACCCCGGCCTCGCTCCACATGCTGCACCCCCTACAGCCCCTACCCATCATCTCTGTCAACCACCCTACCCTTTACTCACCTCAGACCAAACGCTGCCTCCCCTACATCTCCTCCTCATCTCTGTCTACCACCCTACCCGCTCTCATCCACATTGCTGCAACCCCCATACATCTCCTCCCTCAACTCTGTCTAACCACCCCTACCCGGCTCTCTCCACACGCTCGCAGCACCCCCTACAACCGCTCCATCCCCTCATATCTGACCGACCCTACCCTCCGTGACTCTCCCGTCGCTGCACCTCCCTACATCTCCTCCCGCATCTCGTCTACCGACCGCTACCACGGTCTCATCCACAGCGCTGCACCCCTACAATCTCCCTCCCTCATATCTACCACCCTACCCGGTCTCTCCACAGCGCTGCACCCCCTACATCTCCTCCCTCATATCTACCACCCTACCCGGGCTCTCCACGGCGCTGCACTGCAACCCCCCTACACTCCTCCCTTCATCCTGTCTACCACCCTACCCCGTCACTCCAACACGCACCACCCCCCTATATCTCCCTCCCTCATCACTACCATCCCTACCCACTCCTCCACAAGCGGCTGCACCCCCCTACTCTCCTCCCTCATATCTAACCCACCCACCCCGGCTCTCCACGTGCTGCAACCTCCCTACATCTCCTCCATCATCTCTGTCGACCACCCTACCCTACGGTCTCTCCACACGTCCACCCCCCTATACTCCTCCCTCATCGCCTACCATCCTACCCACTCTCTCCACAAAGCGCGCACCCCAACATATCTCCACCGCATCTCTACCCACACCCTACCACTCTCTTCCCACAAGCGATGCACCCCCTTCATCTCACCCTCATACTCTGTCTACCACCCTATCCAGGTCTCTCCACAGTGCTGCACCCCCTACCATCTCCTCCCTCATCAACATCTCTACCACCCTACCCGTTCTCTCCACAGTGCTGCAGCCCTCTGCATCTCCTCCCTCATCTCTGTCTACCACCCTATGCCCGTCTCTCCACAACGCTGCACCCCCTCCCTCTCCCTCCCTCATCTCTGTCTACCACCCTACCCGCTCTCTCCACAGTGCTGCACCCCTACATCTCCCTCCTCATCTCTGTCTACCACCCTAACCCGGTCATCTCCACACGCTGCATCCCTACATCTCCTTCCTCATCACTCCTACCACCCTAACCTGTCTCTCCACAGTGCTCGCAGCCCTACATCTCCTTCCTCATCTCTGTACCACCAACCACGGTCTCTCCACAGCGCATGCACCCCAAATCACCTCCCTCATCTCTACCCCCCTACCCGGTCACTCCACAGTGCTGCACCCCCCTACTTCTCCTCCCTCATCTCTGTCTACCACCCTACCCGGTCTCTCCACAGCGCTGCACACCCTACATCTCCTCCTCTCTCTACCACCCTACCCGGTCTCTCCACAGTGCTGCAGCCACTACATCTCCTCCCTCATCTCTACACCATAACCCGTCTCATCCACAGTGCAGCATCCCTACATCTCTTCCCTCATCTCTACCGCACTGCCCGGCCTCTCCACAGCGCTGCACCCCCTACATCTCCTCCCTCATCTCTGTCTACACTCTAACCCGGAGTCTCTCCACACAAACTGCACCCCCTACATCTCCTCCCTCCATCTCTACCACCACTGCCCGTCTCTCCACAGCACTACACCCCCTACATCTCCTCCCTTATCTATATCTCCACCCTACTCCCGGATCACTCCACATGCTCGCACCACCTACATCTCCTCCCTCATCATCTGTCTACCCACCCTACCCCAGTCTAAACAGAAAATGAACAGCTAGTTACCTCGTTCCAAGAAATAGAAACCACGCCAGTCCTTCTTTACAAGTATTCCTTCCTTTATTGTCCAACAAATGTTAAAAACGATGCATGACAAATGTCAGATTTCCTCCTTTGTACGAGAGAGCCTACAGGGCTGGTTAAGTCATGCGTTATCAGAACGACTGCGTTTTCGGGTCAACGAGACCCCTTACTCAGGTAAAGCTGACACTGAAGGGGGTTTTTTAAATAGACATGTAATGACATAAGGGGGAAAAAAAAAAAAAAAAAGGGGGGCTATTCCTAAAAAAAACACTGCCAAAAAAATAAAACAATAAAAAATGCTTTTAAAGTTAAAAAACCCGAAGATAACACAGAGAAATATATAATAAGGTTTGGTTTTCTTGCTCGTGTTGGATTTTGGGGAAACCCTCTACAAGGTGGAAAATCCCCCGCCCCCCCTTGCTAGGAGTTTTCTACAATATCCCCTCTCGGGTGAAGGGACAACAAGCTCTATCCTATTATTGAATGAAACTCATTTTCCCACCATGCATTCAGAGAAGTTTTTTAGACTCACGGAACATTTAAAAATATCTTTTTTGTTGGATTGATAGAGCCTGGGGAAGGGGTTTTTTTTCAGCGGACCTAGTACACCCCCTACGGATCTGCATTTTTGCAACTAATAAGGTAGATTGCATGTTTTGTATTGGGGTTTATATATGCTTGATCGAAAAAAGACTTTTATTGTGAAGGCATAAATTTATTTGTTTTTTTCTACATATTTGATTGTACAAAACTTAGTCCACAAACCATAAAAACCTTGTACTTACCAATTGTGTGGGGTATTTCATTAAGGCTCTCCATGATCTAAAGACTACCACCTCACTCATCCGAAAACCCCCCTGCCCCTCCTCCCAAAATTTTGCCCGTATTTTTCACCCGTTCTGGAAAAATGTTACCCTATGTGATCGGCAACTCAAACCCTCAAGGTTTAAGGGGCGCTTGTAAACCATTTCTTAACCCTTTACCAGACCCAATTGTTATCCCCCCAAAATTTTGTCAAGATTCGTCACTTCCTCACTTTGGCACCCCCAGGCCCCTTTCCTTATATAGATGTATGGTTGGGATGGCAGGTTCATCCCCAATTTTATGTATATACCCCATCTTTATGTAAAATGGCCGGCCCTTTTTAAAACCAAGCACTTGAGCCTTTGTTTCACCCATACCCCCTAATGGATTGTAAGCTCTTGCGAGCAGGCCCTCACACCCGTGTCCCCATTTGTCAGTTAGTTTTTTTTTTTAATGTAATGTTGGTTTGTCTGTGCTTATTCCCTTTATATTTTTTAAGTGCTGGGGAAATTATGGGGGGCCCGCTATATAAAAAAAGTTTTAATTTTTTTTATTAACAGGTGCGCTTGCTGGAATCCCCCTTTTTCCCAAAATATATAAATAAAAAGTATTATTGCCCCGGGGAAACAAAATTTCTTTAAGGGGTTTGCGCAACATTGTGATCAGGTTTATACCAACGTACCCCAACCCAAACAGGAGTTTAAACCGTGGACCTTTTAAAAGGTTTAAAGAAAGGGGACGTCTGGAATTTTTTTCATGGTTTAGTGAAATTTCCCCCTTTATAATATTTCCTTTCTCCACCCGGTCCAGGGACGGCCCACCCTTTCCTTCCGGTTGCGGGCCTACCCAAAAAAGCCCCCTGAAAGGTCGGCCATTCAGTCTCATGAGCAGAGGTTGAGTCGTTCTTCCTACGTGCTGTAAATGACAGTCGCATTGGGTCACACAAATGCAGGGGCGTTGCTAGGGTCCCAAAACATCCGGGGTCGGGCCCTTAAATTTTTTTCTGGGTAGGGCGGGGGTGCACCGGGAATTGTTTGCGTTTTATTGTAAACCCCGGATGTATTTTTTACAGAGAAAACCCTTTTGGGATGTGGGATGCCCCGGGGGGAAAATAAAAGTGATTAACCAAGCATTTTCCCATTTAGTGACTGACAGGGGGAAGTTCTGAAGGGGTTGTTCTTTTTTCTCTTTTTCCCCCAACCTCCCCCGACGCCATGATGACTTTTTCCCCTTCCAAAAACACTTCACTGAAAAATGGTACAAAAAACAAACATCTTAGACCCCTTTCCTTTTATCAGCTTTTTCTACAATTTCCTATCTTTCCCAAAATTTCCCCTCTTTTAGTCCCCCAAATGGAAATTATTCCCCCCTTTGTAGGTAAATTTTTTGGGGCCCCCTTATAGCCTGGTTTTTAGCCCACTGTACCCAGGTTTTTGCCCCCTACCCAAGGTTATTAGCCCCTCTACCCAAAGGTTTATTTCCCCTCTGAAGCTGGGGTTTTTACTGCCCCTTTAGGCAGTAATTTTGGGCCCCCCCCCCCCCCCCGGAGCCAGTAACATGTCCTTGTTGTCAGGTTATTACCCCCCGTACCCAGGTTACTCCCCCCCTTTAGCCCAAAAAATTTTTAAAGTGTTCCCCTGTACCCAAAGTAAACCCCTTTGCCCCCCCTTCCTAACCCCCTTATCCCCCAGGTGTTAATGCCCCGGGTTTAGGGCCATGCTTTTGCCCCCCCAAAATTCCCCCTGGCCAATGTGTTAGCTTTTGCCCCCTTTCCTGTACCCTCTTTCCCTTTCCCTGTTACCCATTTGGCTTGCCCCTCCTGTAGCCATTAGGCCCCTTGGCCCTTCTTCCCGGCCATTATGCCCCTGTACCCCGGCGTTCCAAGTGACCATGCCCCTTAGCCTTTTTATCCCCCTTTTCCTGTCGCCTGTACCTTTTTGCCCCTTTTTTACCCACCCCACCACTTATTTGCCTTCCCCCCTTGTAGCCAGTGCTTCCCCTCCCCTTTTAGCCACTTTCCCCCCTTTTGTACCCAGTGCCATGCCCCCCTTAACCCATTTTTCCCCCCTTTGTAGCCAGGGTTTTCCCCTCCCCCCTTTCCTGTCCCCCCGACCATTCCCCCTGTTTTGGGCCTTTTCTTGCCCCCCCAGCCAGGGGTTTTGCCCTGTTTAGCCATTTTGGCCCCCCCCTTGTACCCAGTTGTTTCCCCCCCTTGTGGGCCATTTTGCCCCCCTTGTAGCCAGTTTTCTTCCCCCCCTTGTGGGCCTTCGGCCTCCCCCCCTTTTGTAGCCATTTTGCCCCAAGTTTCCCCGTTGTACCCCAGTGTCTTGCACCCCCCTTGTTGGGCCTTTGGTCTTTGCCCCCCCCCTTTGAAAGCCGTGTCTTGCCCTTTTCCATTTTATGTAGCCGGGTGTTCTTCCCCTGCCCCCCTTGTACCCAAGTGTCTTCCCCCCTTTGGCCTTCCCCCCCCTTTGTAGCAGTGTTTTCCCTCCCCCACCTGCCCCCCCTTTGTACCCCATTTTGTCTTCCCTCCCCCCCCAGTGTTTGCCAGTTGTTTTTCCCCCCCCCCCCTTGGCCACCCCTTCTTTGTCGGGCCCCCCCCATGTGTCTTGCCCGGGCCCCCCCTTGTAGCCAGTTTTTCCCCCTGCCCCCTTTGTGTAGCCAGTTTTTGCCCTGGCCCCCCTTGAGTTTTTTAAGGGGGGGCCGTGTCTTCCCCTCCCCCCCTTGTAGCCAAAGTTTTTCCCCCTTCCCCCTTGAATTGCCCCCCCCCTTTGGGTAGCCGTTTTCTTGCCCTCCCCCCTTGTAGGAGTGTTTGCCCTCCCCCCATTGTGGGCCCTTTTTGTTTCCTTTTTCCCCCCCTTTTGTTGCCAGTGTCTTCCCCGCCCCCGACCATTTTTGGGGTTTTGGGGCCAGTGTTTCCCCTTGGGCCCGTGCCCCCCCCCCTTGAACGGGAACCACCGTTTTGTCCCCCTTGGGCCCTTTTTTCACCCCCTTTACCAGTTTAAAAATTTAAAATTTTAAAAAAAAAACCCAAATTTCCTTTTTAACCTTAGCCCCCGGCCCTTTTTTCCACCCCCCCCGGGTCCTGGTCCTGCAGCTTTTGGGCGGTATATGCAGCGGGGGATTTTCTTTTCACGTGCTTAGCCGTCTCGGGGGGGCCCCGGGTTCTCCTGGGCCCGGCATTCTGCCCGGCTTAGGGGATCCAGCGTCGCAGGGGGGTGATAAAAGGGGCGGCGCGCCCCTTGCCCCCCCGCGACGTTTCAGGTTGTATGTAGGGGCGTTTGGGGGTGAGCACCGTACATACAGGGGAGGGAGAAAGGACGGGAAAACGTTTCGTCCGGGCCTCCCCCATTTAAAAACCTGCGGGTTGCTGGGGAAACGGCCCTGGGAGTCAGAGACATGGGGGGGCCAACCGCCCCCCAACGGGGAGGCTTCCAAAGGCCCCAAAGGCAGGGCGGGGAGACGCCGAGCCCGGGGGCCCCACAGGCGGATTCTTTTCGGGGTTAGCCCCGAAGGGGAATTTCTGCCCTAGCGACGCCCCTGCACAAAATGATCCATTCTACTCTTACATTTTGATTGTTTTTGATTTTTGGAGTGGTTTTTAGTACTTGTGCAGACACATTGGGGAGTTTCAGCTATGCTGGAGCAGCAGTGACATGTGATTTACAGGGATAGAGTCCAAAAATATCCAGCTGAATGGGATGTGTTTCATCTGGCCCTCTAATTAGACTCGGGGCTACTAGATTTTTTTTTCAAATTAAGAAAGGTTTACCGATAAACAATGACATCTGTGAAAAATCAGACGTTATTAAAAAAGAGAACAAAAAAGATAATGTGTCCAACATGTACCTTTAGATATAAAAAGTACACAAACAATGAAAATCAACACCGCTGTCACACATATGCTAGAAAAGATAACCAAAGGCTACCTCAAAGAGATGAAAAATCATATGGGATCTGCTTGGTGTAGAGGATGGGAGCCGGTAATCATCACCGAGCGGTAAACAATACAGGAGAAAGCAACAGGGTGTATACTAGGGTCACACTTACAAGGACAGACAGGGGAAAAGGGGGGGAAAAAAAAAGGTGGGGGGGGGGAGGAATGGGGGTGGGGAAGGGGGTCCCTATTTCCCCCACCCAAAGGGCCAGACACTCCGGTAGGACACCAGCTAACTAGCAATGGAAAGGTACAACAGGGATTTTTTGAAGAGGAGCCAGTTGGCACAGGTTCTGTTAAATTGATGTGCTTGCTCAGGAGTTGAAGCAATGAGTTCCTCCAACCATTGTTTAAAACTGTTTTCCGCGAACCAGTTTCCCCAAGGGGATGGGCGAATGGAATGATTTCCACCTCCTCGGCACCACAGTTTTAGCTGCTGTAAGGTCCTCATGAAGTATGAGAAGTCAGGGATGAAATCCAAGCAGCATCTGCCTTTTATTGCTCTCTCCACATTCTGCTATATATCACAACAGCCCTAGCCTCTAGCAAGCAATGACCACCTCCTGGTTCCTGTGTTCTCCTCTTAAAGAGGCAGGAATACTTACTGTATGTTACAGCTGCCTGTAGCAAATGTCTAAGGAGAGACTTCTTGAACTTGCTGACCGGCATGGGGAACATGAAGAGAAGCAAAGCCTCCGGCGGGAATTGGGGGATGGAAGCTCCAGTTACTTCCTCAATCCCCCTTTAGGACTGAAATTTCCAAAAACCCCTGATTAGGGAACATCCCCACCAGACATGGGACAAGGTCCCTTCCTCCCTCCCACATCTCCAGCAGGTGTCTGGAACCGATGGGTACCAGCGATGTAAAACTGAGGGGACTCTATACCACCGGGTCAGAAGTTTATAGCAAGTCTCCTGGTGCCTAGAGGCGATAGCTGCTTTATGAGTGAGCTGAAAGCCCCGCTCCCATTGCGGCTGTGGCAAGGAGGTCCCCAGCTCTGTCTCCCAGTGTTGGCAGAAGGAGGGGAGTGATGCAGAATGGGCAGAGAGGAGCATCTTATGTATCCCTGACAGCGAGTGTCTCACTCCTGAGGAGGACAGTGTTAATCTCTCAAAAGTTGTAAGAGGCCTGGAAAAGTTACCTTTGGACCTAGTTCGATTAAAGAAGTGGGATAATTGTAAGTACTGGAAGGGGGCTCCAGCAGAAGCTGCCCTGCCATCGAGAATTTCTACGAGCGGTTTTAGTTTCCCCTCTGACACTAAGTGGCAAAAGCGTAACGGGGTCTTCTTAGTGCTGGCCAAGAAAACATTGGGGGAAAGGCCTGGAGGAAGATCAGGGTTGTCCGTGATCGGGACACATGGGCCCTTACGGTCAATGAGGCTATGGGAGTCCCTATATGAGTAGAGAGTGGACAACATTTGTTCCACGCAGAAAGAGGAGGAGACACAATTGCGGAGGGCAGGAGACCAGACCCAGGGGAGCGCCACCATGGAAGAGGAGCTCAGATCCTCCGCTAGGGCAACCCAGAGCTTGTCCCCTCGATTCGAATTGAGGGCCAGGTAGCGAGCATAAGCCGAGGCTAAGTAATACATTCTACATTCAGGTAAACCCGTGCCTCCGACATTCTTGCTTCTGGTAAGCGTATCATACGCTATCCTTGGCTTCCGCGCGGACCAGACGAAGGAGACGAAAAGCCACTATCTAACTCTCTTCCAGAATGATGAGGGGACGTGGATGGGGGATAGTTTGGAAGAGATACAAGAACCTCGGGAGCACGGTCATCTTGAGCAGATTTATTCTGCCAAACCAGGACAGCTCCTTCCCATGCCAGGAATCCAGATCTTTCTCCGTTTGCCTCAGAAGCATGAGGTAATTATCCATAAAGAGCTTAGAAAGATCCTCAGTAAGGTCTACCCTAACCAGGAGATCTCTTCTACAATTCTCCAGGGATGGCTGAAGATCCATAAATATATAGTTAATGAGAAGTGGAGGGACACATTCTTTAGAATTGCCCATTCCGCAATCTCGGCTTTAATATCCCCCATCCGCTTGTCCGCCCGGGTTTGACGTCCCTGCCCTAAGTGTGGCACCCCCCGCAGGATTTTGTCCATAGTATATGGCCCTTTGTGGGGAAAACCATGAAGTTCTGGGAGACAGTCATACAAACTCTGAATTTTTAAAGTTTCGGGTGTCATTTAATTTTAGACCCCAACACAGCCCCTGTTCTATAATTTACAAAAAACATTTTAGGAACCACCCAGTTCTGCACTTAGGCTAAAAGAAGCCTCCTGGCCAAATGGTTGGAAACCAACTGTCCTACATTGCAGGAAGTGATCCAGGTGGTTTTAAAACATCATCTGGAAAATGGACAGAATCAACATCATCAGGACTAAGGAAAACCCAATGCTCTAAATTTTCAAGAATGGCAGAGTTCATAGGTAACTTTTACACCACCCAGGAGATCAAGGAGATCATGCAGCCTTTTGTTTACACCTCCTGGTATCTCTCCTCTCACCTAGCGGGCACTCTGGGGGCTTTGGATGTCTGTATCCCATAACATGGGAGCTTTACCTCAGCCATTTTCCTGACCCCGTGCCCTGGATACTCCCTTGGTGACTGTGCGTCAGGTTGGGGGTGAATTTGTCCTCTATCTATTTCTCTCCCTCGGGCTTTAGGGGACGGGGCCGTGTGACGATCCCGCAGCATTGTATCAGCACAGGATTTGTTTTCACCTTTTATCCCAGACCTTTCTTGATTACATAGGTGTATGTGATTATGTCTCTTATACATAACTGCATATGGGGACCACTGTTCTGTGTTGTTTTTTTGTTTTTTTTTGGAGGGGGGGGGCGGTTAATTTTTTATTATTTTTTGTTTTCTTTGTTTAGTGAAGCTGGAGCCGTCTTTTGCTTCATTCTTATTACTATGATACCAAAGTATGTCATTAGTGCTATTTTGTACTTTCATTGCTTAGTACTTTTCTTATCTGTAGTAATGATGCCTTATATTACTTCTTTGTGTATCAAGTGGTATCTCATCTAATGGACAGTTATAATATGTTTTTGTTATTGTAAAATTTAATAAAAATTATGTTTACAAAAGAAAGATCCTCAGTGATCCGGATTCCCAGATAAGAAATGCCTACTCTGGGCCAGTCAAACGGGAAGGTAGACTGCAGAAGGGCCCGTTCATGTGTTGAAATGCCAACACCAAGAGCTTCGGACTTAGAAAGATTGATCTTAAAATTTGACCAGCTACCGAAGTCCCTGATCTCCGCCATCAAAACTGCAAGGGATATATGGGGATTTGTGATGTAAATGAGCAAATCGTCCGCAAAGGCCGGACATTTGTATTCCCTAACCCCAATACAGACCCCCCTGATGTCGGGGTTAGATCTAATGGACACCATGAGGCTCTCCATCCCCCAGGACTGAGTAGTGGGGATAGAGGGCACCCTGGGCCTAGTCCCATTCGAAATTTTGAAGGGGGTGGATAAAGAGCCATTAACCTTGACTCGCGCCAATGGCAAAGAGTAAAGTGCTGATGTTTTGGACTGGAAGGTGGGGCCCAGACCTATATGGGAGAGAGTCTGATGGAGAGAAGGCCATGATATACGATCAAAGGCCTTCTCCGCATCCAACGAGAGCACCATGAGAGGGATTCCCTGGGAGCGGGCGTGATGGATGATGTCCATAGTCTTAAGCGTGTTGTCATGTACTTCCCGCCCTGGGACGAAGCCCACCTGATCTGGGTGAATGAGTGTGCAGAGCAGCGGGTTGAGCCTATTTGTAATCAATTTTTCGTAGCTCTTCAAGTCCACATTCAACAAGGATATAGGGCGGTAAATGCCACACACTTGGGGATCTTTCCCAGGTTTGGGAATAAGTGCCACATGCGCCGCCAATGCCTGGGGTGGGGGTGGGGGGAGGGTATCCTTATAGTTTCATAGTTTCATAGTTTGTAAGGCCAAAAAAAGAAAGTGTCCTTTCTAGTTCAGCCTGTTGTGCTAAGGTGTTGACCCAAGGGAAGGCAAAAAACCCCCAATGGGGTTTAGAAGCCAATTGTCCTCATTTTTGGGGAAAAATTCCTTCCCGACTCCAATTGACAATCATGAAAAATCCCTGGATAAATGACCCCTCTCCTGAATCCTGTCACTATAACTTGTTATATTATTACGCTCCAGAAATGCATCCAAACCCTTTTGAACTCGGTTATTGAATTCACCATGGAAAAGTCCCTCTGGCAGAGAATTCCACACAGTCTCACTGTCTTACTGTAAAGAATCCCTTTTCTATGTTTATGTAGAAACTTTGTTCCTCAAGGGACGTAGAGGTATGCCTCCTTGTTCTTATACAGCCCTGTGTATAAATAAAATCTTGGGAGGGGATCTCTATATTGACCTTTGATGTTTTTTAAACATATGTATTATGTCCCCGAGCCTTTTTTCTCTAAAACTAAATAAACCTAATCTTGCCAATCTTTTGTGTACTGTAGTCCCCCCAGTCCTTTTATTATTTTTGTTGCCGCCTTTGTACTGTTTCAAGCTTACCAATGTTTTTCCCTGTGCATGGTGCCCAAAACTGTACACAATATTCCATGGGGTCTAAACCAGTGACTTGTATAATGGGAGAATAATGTTTCATCATGTGCATCTATGCCCCTTTTAATGCACCCATGATCCTATTTGCTTTGGCTGCTGCTGCCTGACACTGGTGTTTAAAATTAAGTTTACTGTCCCCCAGGATTCCCAAGTCCTTCTCCATGTCACTTTTACCCAGTGTTTTCCATTTAAAATGTAATTTAAAGTAATGGATTTCTCTTCCCCATGTGCATAACCTTGCATTTATCAGTGTTTAACCTCATCTGCCATTTTCCCCCGCCCAGGTTCAACTTATCCAGATCCCTTTGTAATAAACATATTATCCTCTTTGTGTTTGATTACTTTACAGAGCTTAGTATCGTCTGCAAAAATCGTTTTCTACTGTGTATTCCCTGTGTAAGATCATTAAAGAAAATGTTAAAAAAGGATAGGGCCCAATACTGACCCTTGTGGTACCCCACTAGTAACAGGGATCCCGTCAGAGTATGTACCGTTAATTTTCCACCCTTTGTTTTCTATCAGTGAGGCCCGTTACTTAAACCCCCTTGCACACATTTTCCCCCAGTCCCAAACATTCTCATTTTATTTACCAACCTTTTATGTGGCCTTCAATAATGCTTTAGAAAATCTAGATATAGGACATCCAGTGCCCCACCCGATCCAGTCTAGCACTGACTTCCTTTTATAGAAGCTGATTTAGATTGTCTGACAGGACCCATCCTTCATGAAAACCCCTGCTGGAAACGGCTTTTATACATTTATTTTCAGTGAGATACTCCCGGATAGCATCTTGAGAAAAACCTTCAAAACATTTTTACCCCCAACAGAGGTTAAGCTTACCGGCCTTAGTTTCCTGGATCACTTTTTGACCCTTTTTGAATATTGGCACCACATTTGCTATTTCGGCCAATCCCTTTTGGGACATACCCCGTTATTAGACAGTCCATGAATATTAAGAATAGGGGCCTATCTATGACATCACTTAACTCCCTTAGGACACGTGGGTGTATGCCACCTGGACCTGGGGATGGAATTGAAGGCCGCCAATAGCAAGGGAGATAGCTGGTCAGGGAAGCATTTGAAGAACTTGGCTTTGAAGCCATCTGGCCCCGGGCTTTTCTCTCCCGGGAGATCTTTAATGACGGCCTCCAATTCCACTGCGGAAAAGGGCTCCTCTAGCGATTGGGAACCGAAGCTGGGATTTTGGACAGTAAGGAGGGTTGGGGAAAAGCCTCTGAATGAGTAGACTGGGGTGGGGGCGGTAGATTTATTAATTTAGAATAATAGGCCTGGAAGGTACTAGCTATTTCCCCGGTACAGTGCACCACAGTGTTTGGAGCAGATTTAATGGAGGGGATGTGGGAATGCGCCATCTGAGAGCGAACCGCCCTGGCCAGCATCCGACCGCTCTTGTTGCCGTATTCGTAGAACTTACTACGACAGATCTGAATGAAGCGGCCACACGAAGCCTCCAAAAGACGCTTGACCTCCAAACGGGCATCCTATAACTCCCTAAGAGTGGGAGGGGAAAGAGCACTTTTATGCGCAGTTTCTAAGGAGGACATTTTAGCGAGCGCTTTTGAGAGGGTGGCAGCTCTATCTTTTTTAAGTCTGGATCCATGTCTAATCAGAACCCCCCTGGGCACTCATTTAATGGCCTCCCATTGAACCGGTGGGGGAGTGGGGTCATTGACGTGGTGGCCTATGAATTGGGAGATTGAGCTCTTGATGTCCGCTATACACGGTGCATCTAAAAGGAGAAACTCGTTCAGCTTCCAGTTCCATATTCTCTCTCTGGAAGACGAAAGTTGAAGGGAGCAGAACACCGGGGCATGATCCGACCACAGAATGTTGCCAATGGAGGTGGAGGTTACCCAAGGGAGGGCTGAGTGTTGGACCATGATGTAGTCCAATCGGCTGTATGAGCCATGGGGGTTAGAGTAAAAGGAGTAATCCTTAACAGATGGATGTTGGATCCTCCAGGGATCACAGAGCTAGAGGAAGGCCTTCCGTACCCTCTTAATAGAGGAGTACGCTAGGGTTGGGTCTAATGTGACGTGAAAGTCCCCACATAGTATCACCGTTCCCTTGATTAATGGAAGAGAGGTGTCTATCAGTGACTCGAAAAATCTCGCCTGGCCCACGTTAGGAGCATAAGCATTCAGAATAGTAAAAGCCTGTCCGCCAATAGAGAGAATCAAGGTAAGGTACCGTGCTTCCGGATCAGTAAAGCAGTCGATAACCTGATGGGGTAGTGATCGGTGAATGGCTATGGCAACCCCAATGGATCTGGACCCATGGAAATCCGCAAAGTGCCAGGAGGTATAGTGTCTGTGCCTGATGGTTGGGGCGGATCCTACCTAAAAGTGCGTTTCTTGAAAGCATACTATCTGGGTTCTGCTACGGTGGAAGTGGTGGAGAATCTGCGTCCTCTTCTCTGGGGTATTCAGGCCCTTGGCATTGAACGAAGCAATGCGGAGGTCCATCACAGAAAGCCAAACCAAGGAGCCCTACTGACGCAACCAAAGTTCCCTGCCAACCGCGATCTATGGGTAGGAAATAGAAGGGGGAGAGGGAAAGAAGAGAGAAAAGAAGAAAAAAAAAAAAAGGAAACTACAACACCCACAAACAGACACGTAAGGGAGAGAGATAACGCAACAAGCAACTCAAACAATATTCACCAAAAAGCAGGTTTTGGGGTCCTGCGCTTTATCTAAATACACAATAATCCAAGAACAAGAATCCTGCAGAGCTGAGAGAGCTCAGAGCAGGGGTTCCACCTACTGGAGGGAAAGTGGTAGTGCTCAGGGATAAGAGAAGAGCACCTCGTTATATGCAAGAAAAACATGTAACTAATGTAACCGACCATCAGCTAACTAAAAATGAAAGGGGAAGAAAATGGAGAACGGGGGCACATAATACCATGTGCATCAGCCAAAGGGAAGAAAAACAAGTCCTCGTCACTTCAAAGATAAAACACCCGATAAACACAATTTGAGGACAACACGATCCAAAAAGATAAAGTCAGCTGCTAGCATGTGTATGCCCGACTGGACCTGTCCAACACAAGGCAAGTCTAGACACAGTCCTCATTCGCCGCCCGCCCCCATGGGAGTCATAGGGAACGCCAGTCAGGGAGGGCCTGCCAGGGGGGAGCGTCTCTGGGGTTGGCCCTTGGGGCCTCTGGGTTGTTGTTTGCCCCTAATTGGAGTGTTGTTGGGCGAGGTGACCTTTTCAGGAAGGTCTTTGTTGCCATTGGGGTCTAAAAGACAGGGAGTCAGTGTAAGCCAATCGGAAACGTCAGGGGGAAATGTCCTCGGGGAAAACGGTTTGTTGGTTGGTTTGTCCAGACAAAATGTGCGGGCAAAAGATACCCCCGGGGGGAAAGGGGATTTTTTAGCTTGCAAAGTGTCCAGCAAGGGCTTGAGAGAGCTTTTTGTGCTAGCGTCAGCGAGAAATTGGAGAAGATGGGGATTTTTGATAAATGCCTTGGCCCCCCTGGCCTCTGAAAATTTCCCCTTTCACGATAAAAGGGCACCCGCTAAAAGCCCGGGCTGGGGTCACAGGGGGTTTGGGTGGCCTCAAAGCCCAAAGGGCTCAATCGATTTCACATGAGCTGCACTGGCGGCCTTTGGAATCATTAAAAATAGGAAGACCACGGGGAAAAAAAATCGAATTTTGGGGCGGATTCATGAAGGCCCCTGATGGGGAGGGTTTTTTCGCCGTTTCCCTTTCTCGATACATGAGCTGCGCTGCAAGGCAAATATTTTGATGGAGTGGTGGCGACTTCCTCCGTGACCGCCCCGTGAGGGAAGAAAAGGGCTGGGGCGCACCTATTCGAGCCATCCCCTTTTTGCGTAGAGAAGAAAGCTCAGAGCGGGGAAATGGCCCCAAATTGTGTTTGCATCACTGACCCCCTTTTGTGTCATAGCGTCAATGTTTCCCCTTTGAAACGTTTTGTAGAAGCTGTTTTAAGTCCCCCAGAGTAACTGGGGGTTTTTTTCATAAAAAGGAGCTGAGCTGCAGGACAGAGGCTGGTGCACACATTTGGTCAGGTTGGTTGGCGATGACTCAAAAATGGGGGGGGGGGTGCCCCATAAGCGCTGGCCCGGGCGGGGATATGCGCTGATGGGGGTGGTTTTCCCCGGCAGACCCCGCTATTTGGGTCAGGAGTTGGTAAACCCTCAGGTGACAGAGAGGCCAGTGCGGGCGGGCCCAGAATAGACGGGGGTGAGTGGGCGAACCCCCCCCAAGAAGACCCTGTGGACCATGGAGGAAGTCCTTTTCAGGCGGGAAATACCCTGGGGCCAGGAGGCGCCCGTGTTTGCGTTCCCGCGGCGCATAAGTGCTCAGCAGACCCCACTGTGTGGGGGGGGAAGTCAATAGAGGGGGGTCCCTCTAAAAGGGGAGAAGAGGAGCCGTGCTGTGGCATGGGGAGGCCCGGGGGGTGCGGTTTTTTCCCTCTGGGGCTTAGGATGGAGGTGTCCGTGGAGTGGGAGGGGGGGCTGTGGGGGCTCTGGGGGTTCCCTCAGCTTTTCCCGTACCTCCTTGGGGGCTCAGTGGGGTGGGGGGGAAACTGGACCCCGCGGGCATTTATCTGATGCAGGGTTGGGGTGCTTCCCTCGGCGCCCTTTCCAGCCCCCTTCCCTGCGGGTGATTGGCCCCGGCAGATGATGAATCCTGTGCCCGCCGGGATTCCGCCGAGGGATGCTGCGGGGGCCTCCGACATCTGCGGGCGCGGGCCTGGGTCCGGAGCGTGACCCCCCGCGGGTGAATAGGGGGTTTTTTGGGGCCGTGCGGGCGTCCCCTGCGGCGTGGGACAGGGCTGCAAGCCGAGAGTCCCTGGGTCGGGGGGTTCGTCCGGTGTGTGGCGGGTGCAGCACGAGGCGGCGACTCTTGCTGCGTTAGGCCCGGCTGCAAAAGAGCGCGGTTTGTAGCCGTGCAGGGGACAATAAGGCTCCTATCTCTCCCTGCATGGAGCCGGAGCAGAGGGCGAGTCTGGGCTTCTGCCTCTTGCTCATTTTTCCCATTTTGGATGTGAATCCCCCGTTATATTGCTGAGGAACGGGACTCGGGAAAAAGGGGGCCCCCACTCAGCCCTAGCCTAGCCACGCCCCCGGGGCTACAGTTGTAACTTTTGGGGGCCTCCAAAAAAAAGAGGCTCGGTTTGTCAGGTAATATGATTAGAAATGGATCTTGTTTTATGATGAACCCATCTCTGAACAAAGCATTTTTGATTTTCTTCTGTGATTCATAGTTTCATAGTTTCATAGTTTGTAAGGCCGAAAAAAGACAAGTCGTCCATCTAGTTCAGCCTTTGTCAAGGTGTTTATCCCAAAGGGAAGGCAAAAACCCCCAATGAGGTAGAAGCCAATTGGCCTCATTTTGGGGAAAAAATTTCCTTCCCGACCCAAACTGGGGAATCGAAAAAATCCTGGATAATGACCCCTTCCTGAATCCATCACTATAACTTGTTAATTATTACGCTCCGAATGCATCCAAACCCTTTTGAACTCGGTTTTTGAAATTCACCAAAGACCATCCCCTGGCAAAAATTTCATAGTTCACTGCTTTACAGTAAAGAATCCCCCTTTTTTTTTATGTAGAAAAATTTTTTCCTCAAGACTAAAAGATGCCCCCCGTTCTAGATTACACCCTTTTTTAAATAAATCTTGGGAGAGATCTCTAATTTTTTTACCTTTGATGTTTTTTAAACATATTTATTTTGTCCCCCCGAAAAACCGTCTTTCTCTAAACTAAATAACCCTAAAACTTTCCCAAACTTCTGGGTACTGTAGTCCAAACCCCTCCTTTTTTTATTTTTGTTGCCGCCTTTGTACCTGTTCAACTCACAATGTCTTTTGTGCCTGGTGCCCAAAACTGTACCAATATTCCTGTGTGGGCTAACCTGACTTTTATAATGGGG
>JAODAL010047775.1:0-29592 GCA_025379985.1 Phyllomedusa bahiana | reverse complement strand
CCCTAGACTTTAATGTCTCGCTCTAATCGACTGCTCACTTCAAAAAACCTTTTATCGATGGTGGCCGACTATCGCTATCGCCGATGTCGAACCCAACGAATGCTAAAACACTATGGGCCCCCAATATATTCCGGATGATTTACGGATTTCGGATCTCAGGATGACCAGCTGTCGAAAATATGTCCCCATTTAAGGTTCGGGGCCCCAAAAGCGGACAGACATGGGTTTTTCCCCGGAGGAAAATTGTTGAGGCTACGGGACCCGAAAAAGCCTTTCCGGAGGAATATGTCTGCAGGGGTGGCCCCCAAGTTTAACCGTGTGGGAGGATCTAGAGAGAGCTCCGCCTGACTTTTTTCAGCGGTCGGGGGGTTAAGGGGAAAATTAAGACGGGAAAAGAAAAGCGACCACCTGGCTTGACGTGATTCAATCGGTGACAATTTTAAATCGAGAAGATTTTATGATCCGTGTGATCTCTAGGGGAGGCGAGCCCCCCCGCAATGGCGCCATTCCTTAGGGCCAACTTTATGGCATGAAGCCCCCTGCACCATAGTGTAATTGCTTTGGGCAGGAGTGAAGGTTTTGGGAGAAGAATGCCGTCCGCAATTTCCCCAGGGGGATTTCTGCAGAAGGGGGCGCCGGCCCCAAAAGGGAAGGTGTCGACTCAAAGAGAAACGGGCGTGGGGTGGACGAGGAGAGCAGGAGCGGGAAACGCAGCTTTCAGACTTTTAAAGCCCCTTGATTTTGGAAGGCCCTGATTTGGGGGCGGCCCCCCTTTTTGGTAGGGCCACCCTTGGGCCCCCAGAGGAGGGTGTGGGATAAAATTGCCTGAAAATTGGGAAACAACTCACTAAATGTCCCCTCCTTGGGCAAGAAAAAACACTTTTTTAGCCCCGCAGAAATAAAGAAAAAATGTGAAGTGAGGGGATTGTCATACAAACGATAAGTGGAGCGAAACAAAACCCCCCAAAGGGTGTTTTTTGGCCTTTTCTTGAAAACTAAAGTGCCCCTGGCTTTAAAGAGATTTCCTTTATTCACTCGTACATCAAATGGGACCTTTTTTACAATTTGCATCGATTTTTACTCAATGTATCATTATCTATTAACATTCTTCATACATTAGTCAAGCCTTAATTTGGGGAAATATAGGTTAAAATGTTACCTTGTTGCCATCTAAATGCCGTTTTCAATTTAATTGTAGGTGGAAGGATTTCTCCTGCGTTTTTTTAAGCAGAGCAGCTTTCCTACACCATAGTGCGGGTACTATGTACCGCGCATGCGCGTTACTAGGTCCGCTGCTCTGTTTTATTCTTTGAGCCCGAGGCCCGCCCTGATGACGTATGGTTGGCGGCGAACGAGCGCCTTAAAAACCAGACTTTAAACGGGGTCCGGGCGTCTCTCTCCTTTGCGGTACAGCCGAGCTGTGAGTCCCGCATTCGGCTCGAGACATGTGACGGGAAATCGTTTCAGGTGGTGAGTAACAGCACGTTTAGTGCCAAGCTCAGCATGTTCTCTCAGTGATGTAACTTTAGTTTCCTTTGATTTATTTTCTATGCAGAACGGACCACCTCACGCTCCCTCACGTACCTTATAATTCTCACTGATCGCCATCAGCGAGGTAAGGTACTTTCTTCTAGGTCTATGGTAGCAGCTAAGAATCATTATTGTTAAGGTTCTACACTGCTGGGCTTCTCGGATACTCTCCCACCGTCATCAACGGGTAATATTCGTATAAGCGATATTGTAAAGACTGAAATATCTTCTGTGATATATGATTGTAATTAACTGCTGTTTTCGCATTAATTCAACTGTTACCTAAGTCTTACATTTTATTAACATGTTTTCCCTAAATTTTTGTGTCCCCTGAGGAGACCAGGGGCCTTAATATCATAGGGACCGTCCGAAACCATGTAGGGACTGTACTATAGAGCTTGTCTAGGACCTTTGTAGATTAGGTTCCTGACAGGAACGCCCTTATTGGGGCGATTTTCCTGAACTTGGGATAGGCTAGGGATTAGACACAATAGGGCTTTCTAGGTTCTCTATGGTGCAATTCCCTACTTAGTCTTATAATACATTACATATCTTTTTGATTAGACCTTTATTTCTTCTTTGCCTAAGGAGAGTATTTGTGGTTATTATTTTAACTATATTAAGTAAAAGGTTAATTTTTAAGACAATCCCCTCTCTTTCACATATTTTCTTTATTTCTGTCTGGGGCTAAAAAGTGCTTTTTCTGGCCAGGACTGGGACATTTATGATTTGTTAGATATTCTTTGGCATGGCAAGATTTCTCGTCTAAAGGGCCAAGTTTTGACCATGGTAGTTAGAATCTAAGACGTTTCTCGGAGAAAAACAATTACACAACAAACAACCCCCTCCAACACTACAGATTGCTTTCGAGATGCTCACCAGACATATAAAGAACAGATTGCATCCCTGGTGTGAGTTTGAAGTCTCGAACAAACCTCAAAATAACATAGTTCCCCGTGGGTTCTACGTATTACCTTAAGTCCCCTCACATAGAAAAAAATCAGGAACTTATCAGACCAAGTGGTGGAAAAAAGAAATTACTACTTGCTCATTACGTTGATGACGGTGCTCCTAGAAGAGGAGAAAAGAGGCATTGGCCACTTTATACATCAAGCTTACTGAGGCAAATGAAGTAATACAAAAAATTTGACCAGTGAATCCAAGTTTTGAGAATAAAGAAAAGAACCTTACATTAATTATTGAACGATTTCAGTACCATCTAAAAGAATCGAAACACAGACAATTCCTACGAGATCTTACAGATTTCCGGGAAGAACAAAGCTTACTTGTTCCTGAAAAACAAGTACAGTCAGAAGGACATAGCCTACCGATCCAACATCTACAGAATCCATGAGGGTCACTGACTCCGACAAGGAGAAAAACCCACGGGCCCTCGAGGCCCACAACACGCCCAGGGTTATAAAGCCAGGAGGGGTTCCCAAGAGGCCGGGTGTAGGTCCCCGTTTTTAGATCCAATTACCCTTAACAACTGAGAGAAGCGTTCCAAGACTCCCAATACAGAACAAATATCAGATAGAAATTCCACTGAATCACAGATCATTAATCCTCTCTAGTATAAAAAGAAGTCTCACGTCTAGGAAATTGGCAATATTGAAAGAGTTTGTGCATTGTGCCAACTAGTATTTTAATTTATTTACTTGTACTAAGGACATAAAACCTTATTTGCAAGAAAATTGCTTTGGAAAAAGTTTTTTGCCAAAAAAAAATAAACGAGAATGCCAAGATTTGGGCATACCAATGGATATGCTCTCGGATGTCAGACTCCTATTTGGACTGTCTGAGGTACCGCAAAATGACTTGGGAAGGGGCCCCTTTACACAACTCAAATTGACTAGTACCAAAATGTCTCCTTTAGGAGACATTTCTTGGGGTGGACGTATTTTTGAACTTAGTGCTGCAAGATTTGGAACAAGTTCAGACGAATACGTGGAATAATCTCACCACTATAGAATATTCAGCCCTGTCCAGTCTTTCAAAAAGCAAAGAAATCTGTATAAAGGCGTCAGACAAGGGAGGAAACATTGTTGTTATGGATAACTCCCAATATAAAACGATGTGTCTCACGTTATTGTCGGATAAAAATTGCTATGAAAGATTGCGCAGTGACCCTACGGTACAATACCAACAGGAATTGAAAGCACTTTTGACTAAAGCAAAAAATGATGCATTGATAGATCAACATGAGTTTGATTTTTTGTTTCCACGACACCCCCGAGTGGCAACATTTTACGCCTTACCGAAGATTCATAAGGGTTTGGTTCCACTCAGGGGTCGTCCAATTGTCTCAGGCATTGGGGCCCTCTGCCAAAACTGTGGTATTTATGTTGATTCTGTGCTCGCGCCATTCGTGGAAGCACTGCCGTCATTCGTAAAGGATACGACTGATATGCTTAGACGTTTGGAGGGCATCAGTGTTGGCCAGAATAGCTTCCTGGCCAGCATTGATGTCAAACCCATTAAAACACGCCCCATCCCCCCAAGCGGGGTTTAGAAAAGGGCATGGAGAATTTTCTTTCTTTCACGAGGAAAAACATTTTTAGGGGAAAATAATTTTTTTGGGGGCTAACCTCTTTGGAATTTTCATATTGGGGAAGAAATTACTTTTTTTTTTTTGGATGGGGGGGTTTTCCTACCACAGGGGGGGGACTGCCATGGGCATTTCCCCTGGCCCCGGTTTATGCGAATCTTATCTCGGCTGGTGGGAGTCCTCCCAAATTTCTTTGGCGTTGAAAACCCCCAGTGTTTTCTGTTACATTGCCGGGGTTTCCCGCTTATATGGGACGAGGGTGTTGGGGTTTTTTGGGGGAAGGGGTTTCATGCAAAAATTTTGAAACAGATGAGGAGAAATTCTCAAAAAATTAATTTTTTAAAAATTTAAAATTTATTTTTGGAGATTAAAATCCGCAAACTTTGGTTCCTTTTTTGGACTTTTCGCATGATAAAAAATCGAATGGGTGAAATTTCAAACCAAACGTTTTAAAACCTTTAACCCTACAGCCCCAAACCCCTTTTCTACAGGGGCCCGCTCCCAAACCTCGGGCCTTTGAACGGGGGAAAACCAGGGGGGGGCCAGAAATTTTCCGTTTGGGGAGAAACTCCCTTTTTCCCCAACTGACAAATTTTTAACAAGGAGGCGGGGAAATCCGCCACCTTTTCTTAATTAAAGGGCCCCGGGACTTTGAAAATTAAAAAAGGGCCTTTTGAAAACGCATTGTCACAAGATAGATCACATTTTCCCAAATTTCCCAAAGGAAAAAACCCAATGGATAGGTTTGCCCAAAAAGTTGAATTGGGGGGTTACATTTGAAAATGCGGCAATTCAGGGGGGGGAATCCTCGGGAACGCCATTGGCAGGGTTATTAAAAAGGGGGATCCTAAATCTTGCGATGTTTTTTGAAGACAAAATTCCTTCTATTATCATACCGAGGGGAGGACGCAACTTACAAAGTTTTTCCCTATTAGAAACCCACGGGATCACCCTAAAAAGAATGCTGGCTTTCGAAAAACCAAAAAATTTGGCTGCTTCACCTGTGGAAATTTGGGTACTTTTTGTAAATAAAATGGGAAAAAGGAAATTGTTTTTTCCGGGCCCTCTACGGGAATTAAAAAATTCCAGATAAAAAATTTTATAAAATTGTACCCCTTAACATACGTGGTATACTTTTAAGGGGCCCTGGAGGTGGATCCACGGGACCACGCAGGCGATGGCGTAAGCCCACACCAGGGGGGGAAGTCAAGGGGGCCCCGGAATTCACCAGAGCCCCCCGGGGCAAAGGGGGGATGGTTTTGGGTTTTCGGCGGGAGTCCCACCAGGTCCTACCATTGGGCGGGGCTTGCCTGCAGTGGCGGGGGGGGTTGAAAGGGGTACAGGAACGGCACGGGCTCGGGTCGTGGACGGGGCAGGAGTTCAGGAGGGGCGGCTTTTGGTTCTTTAGGGGGTAGCCCAACCCGGGGGTCGGGGGCAGGCGGCAAGGTTCAAAGAAGGGTTTAAAACGTAACCCAAGGAGTCCCGGGTTTAACACGGAAAGGGCAAGCCCGGAAACCCCGCTTTTTGGAACACTTTTCCCCCAAAGGGGAATATACCCCAAAGGGATCCGGAAAGGGGCGGGCAGGAAGGGGCCCGGACTTAAATAGGAGAGGGGCCCGGCAAAAACCCCAATTTTACCTTTGCACTCCCCCCTTTAAATCCCGAGACCCGGGGGGGCCCCGGGCAGGGCCCTAGGGGCGGAGCTCACCTGGGAGTTTAGACCCGACAAGCGGGAAGCTTGGCGGGGAAAAGAAAAACCGCTGGCAGGGGCCCCTGCGCACGGGGGGACCACCAAAACCCGACCGGCCCGGAGGGGGGCTCCGCTGGGAGCGGGGGCACGGCCCGCGCCTGCCCGGGGACATTTGGGTCGAAAGGGGCGCCCGTTTTACAGTCCCCCCCCCTTGGGGGCCCCCCCCCCCCGGGGGGCCCCCTCTCTTTGGTTTAAAGGGAACCTCGGATGAGGTTTGGGTTCAAAAAATTTTCCCTCCCCCCCAAGACCTCTCTTGGGGGGGCCCAACCCCCTTCCCCGTCCACCAGAAATTTCCCCGCCTTCCCTAGTCCTTCTCAGGGCCCGGGAATTTCCCCTTGCCCCTCGAAAATTTCCGGGCGCATAAAGCCACAGCGGAGGAGGAACACCTTCTGGGAAAAGGCGATTAAGGACCGGGGGCTTTAAAAAGGGGACACATGAAATGAGTTGGGAATTCTCACTCAGGGGACCGGAGTTGAAAGACACCGGGTTGATGCGGCCGTTTGCCCTTTCAAAGGGCCCGGGAAACCCGGGGACCGCCCGGTTTTGGGTGAGAGGGATCTTTAAGCAACCATAACAACGGGGGCCACACCTTTTCCCCGGGGAGAAGAGGGAAGGGGGGTTTCTTCTCTTTGCCCCGCTTGATTTTTTAATGCGCTCGGAAGCACGGAGGCAGCGACTGACGGGTCTGGACCGAGGGGCCTTCAAATCTTGGACCCGTGGCCGCTCCCGGGCCTCCGGGGAAAGGTTTCCAGGGGGAGGGGGTTTGGGGGGGGGGGTTTCCCGACCATACACCAGGGAAAAAGGGGAGAGGACCCCCCCGGATTTCCGCCCAAAGGGGATTTAAATTGGAGAACTCCCCCCCGGGCCACAAATTGGCCCAAATTTACCCTTGGCGTGCCGGGGAACAATTTGGGGGAAGGGTAGCATCCCAAGACCTGGTTGACCCTCCCCACCGGGGCCTTTCGTTTTGCGGGTAAATGGGGCGGAAGAAAGTAAAGGGCTTGACCTAAAAGTTAAAAGGAAAACAAAGCTGGGCCCCCCCCAAAAACTTGGAGACAAACTGGACTCCCGGGTTTCAGAAAAAATTGCTGGGGGGAAGTCCATGCAGCCGGAAAAACACAGGGAAGGGAAAAAAATTTCCCGCCAGACGAAAAAGCAAAATGGCGGGGGCCGGGGCCCCGGGAAAACGAAATGCGCCATCTTGGAGAATCGGTCTTTTATTCCCCAAAAAACGGTTTTGGGCCAGATGACGGAGGGAGGCAGAAAATAAAAGCCCCTGGAAATGGTTTTGGGCCAAGGTTTCGTTGGAATGGGGGGAGGGTGAAGTTTGGCCCGCCGGCTTGTTAAAGTGGCGTCTTGTTGCGGGCACAGGGGTCAAAAAGAGAAATGAATTTCCCTTTAAAATCCTTTTTCCATTCTTGGGGCCCCCTTTGAACCGGGAATTTTCAACAGGAAGGTTTTCGGGCGCGGGGGGGGACCCCGCCACCCCAAAGAGAATTTCCCCATTTTTTGAATACTTCTGCGGAAAAGCTGGAAGCACATAAGGCCTTCCCCGGAGGAAAACCCTTCCGGAGAAACCACCGGGGCTTGCCCGAGATTAGGGGGCATGGAGGGAAATTTTATGTTCCCGGGGAAAAATTCTTCACCCCCCCCACGTCGGGGCCCCGGGGAGGGGGCCCGCTCTCACAATTTTTCCCCCACTTGGGTGAAAAATGGATTTGAAAAAACGAACCGGAGGAAAAAAAGAGCGACCACCTAGCCCGGCGTGGGGTTTAAATCGCTGAAACCTCCCAAGATATTGGGGGTTTTTTAAGATCCAAATAATAAAAGGATGGGAAAAAGGGCACCCTCCAGCAGATAAAAGCCACTTTTTCCAAGGCCCCAAATTTTTTTGGGTAGTAGCTCCCGGGGCCCCCCAATCGGGGTTTGTTCCTTCGGCCGACAGAATGTCCCTTTGGGGAAAGAAAGGGGCCGGGGACCCAAAATTACAGTTCTTAAACCCCTGGGCCCTTTTTGCGTAAGAACTGCTCCACACCCACAGACGAGGGATCCACTTCCCGTGTGAAAGGGTTCCCTTGGGGGGAATCCGGAAAGGCCCGGATGGAAGCCGTAGCCCAAGGGCGGGGCCTTTACTTAAAAAACGCCTCCTCCGCCTCGACTGGCCAGCCTTTCGGGAAATTTGGGTTGTTTCTTTTGGGGAGGGCTACTATCGGGGGGCCCCCCGCGTGGAGAAAAGGGGGGAAACTGGGGATAAATAAAATTTTCAGAAGCCCAAAAATCCCCGGATTTACCGCAAGCCCACGGGGGGTGGCCCCCTGCCAAAAAACCCCAGACCCTTTTCGTGGATCCCTCCGTTAGGCCTTGATCCGAGATGAGTTTCCCCCCGAAAAGGGGGGGGCCCTCTGATGGAAAAGGCACTTCCCCCGCCTTGGCGAAGGTGGTTCTCCCGGGGCGTCTTTGTACCCGGGCCGGGAAATGGCTGCGGTGGGTCTCGGGGTCAGGGGAGAAAAACCAGGATGTCCCTCAAGGTAGAAACCCCCACGAGGGGTGGGGGAGGTCCCCTGAAGACGTCAAATTCACCCAGCTCCTGAAAGAAAAGGCGGGAGCCTTGCATAAATCCCAAGGGCCCTCACCAGGTACTCAAAGTCCCCCTCCCTTTGGGGTTGAAGGGGCCCTCTTCCCCCCTCATCCCCTTGCGGAAAACCCGGACCCAAATTTAGGCCCCCCCTCAGATCCAAATTAAGGAAGATCTTTTGGGGCCCCGCAGGGGGTCGAACAATTCCGTGGGTCAACGGCAGTGGGTACCGGTTCTTCCCCGGATCTTGTTCAAAACCCCCGGGAGTCCCATGCAGGGGCCCTAAGGGGACCCCCTTCTTCTTTACGAAAAAAAAACCCCGCACCGGGGGGTGGGCGAGGACTTGCGGATGAACCCCCTCCTGAGATTCCCTGGGTGTATTTGGTCATGGCTTGAGTCCAGGGGAAACGACAGAGGGTAGAACGGCCTCGAGGGGGGGGCTGGTACCCCGGGGAGTAGGTTTTAAGGGCAATCAAAAAATTTTGGGGGGTGCGGAGGAAGACCCCCCAGCTTGCCTCTCAGAAAAGACATCAGCGTACTCCAAAATTCGGGGCCAGCCCGGGGGGAATGGTCCTGTAGGGGTTTCACGAGAAAAAGGGAAGGACCGGGCGGGTGCCACCAAACAGCGTCCCCGGGCAGTTGGGAACCCCCAAAAAAAACAATTCCATTAAAACCGTCCCCGGGGAGGAGAGTGGAGCCGTAGCCATGGGAAATCCGGGGGGGATCGCCGACGAGGAGCGAGCAGCAGTAGAAAGGACCCCTTTTTCTTTTTTTGCAGCGCCCCCACATGGAGGGACAGTGGCCTTTGGGGAAGAAAAATGGATTTGGGGGTCCCCTAAACCCAAATCCCCCCGACGGAAGAGATGACAACGGTCTCCCAGGGGGTACCATGGAAGCCGAATATTTTCACGAGGGATGGTTATGAATTCCCGGCGGAGCCGGAGGGCCAGAAACGCCGGAATTTTGGGAAATTTATGCCAGTCTTGTCACGACCCGCAAAAAAAAAGGAAAACAAAAGGGGGTGGAGGGGGGAGGAGGTTGCACCAAGGGAAAGCCTCCCCCACAGTTTCCCAGGGGGGGGAATTTTCCCCAGGCCCTTTGGGGGCGACTTTATGCTCTTGCGAAAACTCCCCCCCCCCCGTTCAAATTGAAAAAAGCCGGGGTTTAAATTTTGATGGCGGGTTTGCTTAAAAAAAGAAAAAAAAAAGGCACTGAGGGAAAAAAAAAAACGAAAAAAAAAAGGTATCCCCCCCCCCGGGGGGCCCCCCCCCCCAAGGACCCCCCCTTTTTTCCCCTTAACCTCGGCCTTTGGGGAAAGCCCCTTTCTTAAAAGGTTAGGCCCACAAAAATGCCCTTGGGCCCCCCGTTTCCCCAAAAAATTCCGAGGCCAGGGTAGGGGGAACTGTACCGCTTTGTTCCTACAGGGCCGGGTTCCCCCCCGGGTAGGTTTAGGAGGGAGTCTCCGCAGAGGGTGCACGGGCTGGTTCCCCCCGAAAACGTTTAGAACCGTGGAAATGACTTAATTCCCCCCTCACTGGGGGCGTTTCGTCCCATAGGGGTGTAGCCCAAAGCCAGGGGGCTTCCCGGGGAGGAGGCGATCACGAAAGGCCCCCCTTCCCCACTTTTGGACAGGAAACCCGGCAATCATCCCCTCCACGTGCATAGGGCATTGGGTTTATGAACCCCCTGCAGATTTCGGGGTCTCCCGTCATAACCCCTTTGGGCGGGAGCGGGGCAGGCAAGGGTTGGGGCCCCCTTTTTGGGGCCACTGGGGGAACCTTTTGGGGGGCAGGAACAACCCCCTGGAGCTGGCGAAGGTGCTGCTGTGGACGGTGGGGCATTGCGCAACATGGGAAAAAATGGGTGATTTGTGCGCCCCGTTGAACCCCAGTTGCGAGACGGCTTTGGGAACAAAAGGTCGCCCGGCTGGGTTTAAAGGCCCCCCTTTGGGGGGGATCCATGGCCGGAAACCTAAATGTTTTCGGTCTGGAGGTATCCACTGGACCACTGCAGGGGGTTTGGGGTAACCCCCCCACCAAAGGGGGTGGGGTCTAAATTGGGGGCCCGGTATTTTACCAGAGGCCCCCCCGCAAAGCGGGATGGGTTTGCTTTCGGCGGGAGTCCCCCCAGGTCACTACCCCCTGGCGGGGGTTGCCTGCAGTGGCGGGGCCCGGGGTCAATTTTCAGGAACGGCAGGGAGGCCGTGGTTCTTGGGGCAGGCAGGAGTTCAGGACAGGCGGCCCTGGGGTTTGAAAGGGGGTAGACAAGGGCCCGGGAGGTCGGGCAGGCGGCAAGGGGTTGGGAAACGGAAACGTAAAACAAAGGGGGTTTGGTTTCACCCGGAAGGCAAGACAAAAACGTCCCGGAACACTTTTACCAAAGGGAAAATACACCAAGGATCCGGGAAGGGCTGGCAGGAAAGGGCCCGGGCTTTAAAAAAGGGGCAGTGCCCCCCAAAAAAACCCAATTAAACCCGGGGCACTGCCCCTTTAAAAACTCAGAGAGCCGGGCCGGGGACCCCCTAGGGGCGGAGCTACACGTGGGAAACTGGGGAGCCGGGCAGAAGAAAGGGGCGTGGCTTGGGTAAGTTGGGGCGCTGGCAGGGCGCGACACGGGCGGGCCCCCCAACCCGAGGGCGGGGGCGGGGCTCCGTTGGGGGCGGGGGCACGGACGCGCCTGCGGCCTGGGACAGTGGTCGCAGGGGCGTCCGTTACATATACCTTATCATATGCGATTGTGGCATGCTCTATGTCGGTAAAACGACAAGAGAACTGCGTAGAAGAGTTGGAGAACATCTGGGTGACGTTCGACACAGACGTGAAACATCTGTCTCACGACACGTCCACTCTCAGCATGGAGGAGATTCCTCTTGTCTTAAGTGGATGGGTATTGATTGTGTCATACAAACGAATAGACGTGGAGACAGAAACAAAATCCTCCTCCAAAAGGAGTGTTTTTGGACCTTTACTTTGAAAACTAAAGTGCCTCTGGGACTTAATGAGATTCTTGACTTCAGCTCGTACATCTAAATGGGAGCCATTGTTACACTTTGCATCGATTTATATTCATAGTGTATCATTATCTATTAACATTCTTCATACATTAGTCTAAGCCGTTTAGTTTGGGAAATACTAGGTTAAAATGTATACCTTGTTGCCATCTAAATGCCGTTTGCAATTTAATTCGTAGGTGGAAGGATTTCTCCTGCGTTTTTAAGCAGAGCAGCTTTCCTACACCATAGTGCGGGTATCTATGTACCGCGCATGCGCGGTTACTAGGGACGCTGCTCTGTTTTATTCTTTGAGCCCGAGGCCCGCCCTGATGACGTAGGGTTGGCGCGAACGAGCGCGCTTAAAAACCAGACTTTACGGGTCCCGGGCGTCTCTCTCTCTTTGCGGTACAGCCGATGCTGTGAGTCCCGCATTCGGGCTCGAGACATGTGACGGGAATCGTTTCAGGTGGTGAGTAACAGCACGTTTAGTGCCACGCTCTGCATGTGCTCTCAGTGATGTAACTTTAGTTTCCTTTGATTTATTTTCTATGCAGAACGGACCACCTCACGCTCCCTCACTGTACCTTATAATTCTCACTGATCGCCATTCAGAGAAGGTAAGGTACTTCTCTAGGTCTATGGGTGCGCTAAGAATCATTATTGTTAAGGTTCTTACAATTGGGCTGGAGGGGGGGGGCTTCTTCGGATACATCTCCCACCGTCATCACCTTGGGCGGAGGTATTCTTTTTAAGCGATATTGTTAAAGACTGAATATCTTCTGTTGATTTGATGATTGTAATTAACTGCCTATCGCATTATTCACTTTTACCCATGTCTTACATTTTTGAACGGTGTTTTCCCTAAATTTGTCTTGTCCTGAGTGAGACCGGACTTTAATATCTACGGGAGCCGGTCGTAAACATGCAGGGACTGTCTATAGGGCTTTCCTAGGGGACCTTGTAGATTAGGTTCCTGACAGGAACGCCTTATTGTGGGGCGATTTTCCTGGACTTGGGATAGGCTAGGGTTTGCACCAAATAGGGCTTTTCTAGGGTCTTCTATGGTGCATTTCCCTACTTAGGTCTTATAATACATTTTATCTCTTTTGATTTAGCTTTATTTCTCTGTGCCTATGGAGAGTATTTGTGGTTATTATTTTAACTAGTATTAATAAAAGTTAATTTTTAAGACAATCCCCTCACTTTCACATATTTCTAATAATTGGCAAAGCCTACAAAGCGCTGGATGGCCCGAAAGCCCACATCCGGACGGGGGCCACTGTAGGACAGCAGAGAGCTTGGCTTGGGGTCCATCTTAGAACCTTGATCCGACACGATGTACCCTAAAAAGGGCGGGAGGTGGCTCGAATAGGCACTTCTCCAACTTTGGGCATAATGTAAAGTTCGTGGTTCTAGGAGACGTAATGAGCACCTGGCGGACATGGGGACGGTGAGGTCTCTAGGTCAGGAATAGTTAAGAATCATTGTCTAGAATAAAACAATAACGCAGACGTTATAGAAGATCCCGGAAGTCTCATTTATACAAAGTTTTGGGTAGACTGCCGGGGCGTTGCAGAGTCCAAATGGCATGATGAGGATATTCAAAGTGGCCATCGCGGGTGTTAAGGCCGTTTTCCACTCGTTCTCCTCTTCCGGATACGAATCAGGGTTTGTAAGACCGCGGAGGTCAGTTTAGAAAAAATGTTGCGCCACGAAGGCTGGTCAAATAGCTCCCGAGATCAAAGGCAGGGGGGTATCGCTTTCTTTTCGGTTTTTTATTCAGGCCATGATATCGATACTAGGGCCGGAGGGTTCCATCTTTCTTTTATACAATGAAGAATTCCGGCTCCCGCAGGTGGAGCGGACGACTTGCGGATAAAGTCTTTGCGAGTTTCTCTTGTATGTAGTCGGACATCGCCTTTGTCTCGGGACGGCGAAGCGGGGTAAAACTCTGCCTCGGGCGGAGTGATGTCGAGTACCGGGTTGCAGATCTATAGGGCTCATCGAGAGGGCCGGTGTCGGAGGCAGAGTTTAGCCTGTTCTTTCAGGAAAACACATCGGATAAGTCTTGGTAAGGAGCAGGCAGCCTGGCAGAGGGTTCGTAGACTCGGTAGAGGCAGAACGACGGGTCGGGCAGAGCGCCCGAAGCCATTGTGATGGGCATGCCGGACCCTCAACGAGAATCTCGCCTGTGTTCCAGTTTAGGGTTCGCGTGTACTCTTGTAGCCAGGGAAGGCCCAGAAGGATCTCAGAGAGGGGAACGACGGCAAGTACGAGTAGTTTCACTGTTTCCTGATTGTAGCACGCCAATCTGCAAGGTGAGGGCGCAGTGCAGAAGCGAATGGCATCCTTGAGGCATCTGCCATGACTGAGGACACGAAACTTGGGTTTCGGCAAGGGGGTCACTGGAAGCCAGATACTGGGACCCAGTGCGTGGCTGATAAAGTTACCGGCGGCCCCGAGTCCAGGAAGGCGGTGGCCTGGATGGTACTGTCTGGCAAAGTTCCGCAAATATGAACTGGAATGGTCAGACAGGGGAGCCGCATGACACCAGGGTTGCCCTCTGCGTGCCCTAGGTGCGGAGTTTCCCTGGGGCGCACCGGGGACCTGTCTCCAATGAAGTGGCAGGATAAGGCGCACAGTAGAAATTCACATTGCCTCAGTTGTCGCTGTAAGGTTCATCCTGGGTAGATGTGCCCTTTCCACCCTGCATGGTTCGTCCTCATGAACTGTGGCGGAGGTTGCGGTGGGCGTTTGAAAGACAGGAGCTAATGAGGTAGCGGCCCGTGGTCGGGTTGGCCTCGCGGTTTGGTGGAGGGAGCTCTTGTTGTCTTTCGGCAAAACCGGATATCGATCCGGGTTGGCCTACCGATATTAAATTCGGTCCTGTGAGGAAGGCGGTCTCGACCCGCGTGCCTATCCTTAATGCGTCCGAGGAGTGGCCTTACAACAAAGCTGCTACCAGAGCTTCATTGTTCAGTCTAACTCCGAGTGCGAACTGCTACAGAGTACTGTCCACGTTGAAGTCGCCCTGACGGAGACGGAGCAAAGCTGCGGCAGCGAGGAGGTGCGACCAGGATCCTCAAAGGACAGTTCGGAACCTGGAGGAAAAATTGCAGTTAGCCGTTAGCGGATCTCCTCGGTCCCCCAGCGGAAGGGCCCAGGCCGAGCTTCACCAGTTTGGAGGCTATAAAAAAGGCCACTTTAGCCCGTTCTGTAGGAAATGATTCCCCCTCTCAATGTGTAGGAATTGGTGATGAAACTCTGCACTTCTTGGGGTTCCCATCTTGCAAAAGGGGGGGCGGCAGATCAGCAAAAAGGGCCCGATGAGGAGCAGGTAGGCCAGGCTGGGGCGAGGTGTGGCGAGGCGGCAGCCGCCCCAGCGGGGAGAGGCCGGGAAGGTTTCTCATCATGGCCCGGTGGGCGTTTTGCTGGCTCTGCGGGTGACGGCCCTCGTAACGTCCCCCAAGCGGCAGAGGTACCCCGGGGGAATCCCTGGGCCCAAAGTACTGTGAGGGTTCGGTGATTCGCTGGACCCCTGAACGATTTACTTTAACCACCCAGGGAACGGAATTAAATAGCCCCCGGTTTTCACCAAAGGCCCCCCGCAAAACGGGTGGATTTTCTGCGGCGTGAGGTACCCGGCGTTACCCCTACGTGACTTTCTTCGGGGGGCGGAGGGGTAGCGTGGTACAAATCGTAACCAGGGCGGTGGGGACAGGCAAAGGTCAGGGCAGGGGGAAGGTTGTGGTAAGAGACGGGCAGAAGGTCAGGGCAGGCGGCAAGCGGGCAAGGTCTGGAAATGGGGGGGGGATTTGGTAGGGGAAAAGCAATACGGACTCAAGCACCCCAAAACTCCTCAAAGCCCCCCAAACAATCTGGCAAAGGGTGCGGGGGGGGTAACCCTTATATAGGCCAGTGCCTGGCTAACCAATCCCGGGACACTGGCCCTTTAAATTTTGACCAGCCGTGGCGCGTGCGCTAGGGGGGGGCGCGCCCCGGGCCCAAAAATGGCAGGAGGGCTTTTGCACTGGAGTGGGGCAGGAAAGGGGGAGCCGGGGTTTTTGGGGGACGAGAGTCCGCGGGTGACGCGATGCCCGCGCCGAACCCCCCACAGGCGGGGGAAGGGCCGCGGCGGCGGCAGGGGCGCCTGCGGGCCCCCAACAGTACAAAGTTTAGTTTTTGGCTGCTCAATTCTTTTGCACAATTTCATCCGGGGGTTTTTTTAAGCGTTGTTTTTCTGCTGTGGTGACAAAAATAAACCGTCTTTTTCACCCCAAAAATTCAAATTTTTCCTGAATAATTCCAAGAAAGGTTAATTACAATTTTTTTCTCTTGTTCTGTCTTTGAAAAACACGCAAAGTAACACGCTACAAATTTTGTAGTTTGGGCTGCTCAATTTTTTTTGTGCAATTTCATCCAGGGTTAATTAAGCGTTGTTCTCGTTTTTACCCGTAAAAAACTGTTTTTCACCCCCACAGAAGAATTTTTGTACATAATCACTTTAAGGTTTTAATTTAAACCCCGTTTGTGCTTTTATTTCAGTAAAATACACAAATTTTTTAAAAGGGACATACAATCAATTTTTCCCGCCCATTTTTGGAGCGCAATTTATATCCCAAAGGGGTTCCCCCAAATTCTTGTGGGTTATTTGGGGTAAATACAGGGTGTGTATTTTGTATACAGATATCTAAAACCCAAGGTTTTGATTTGGTTTACTAGGCAAACTTCCCCAGATACATCTGACCAACCCCCGCCAAGAGTCGGGGGGAACGTCAGACACAATCCTTGTTGCATTGCCCGGGAGGGGGGCGCGGCCCTCCCCGTCCTCAAAACGCTTCTGTCCCATTTGGTTCCCCCAGCCAGAGACAAAAAAGTGGTCTGGGTCAGCGCCCCTATACCGGGGGATAACACTTTTAGGAGGGCGTCAGCAGACTTGGCAGCGAAGAAAAGGGGCCAAAATCCCTGCCTTGCATTAGGCGGAAATATAGATGTTGAAGTGGATGGGGGGTCAGTTTGGGGTTAACCTCTGCATACCCAGGGGGCCCGGTGATGAGGAACAGCGTGCGTTTAAACAAAATAGATGATGTTTTAGCCCACCGCACTTGGGGGCCGGGGGATGCAAGGGCTTTTATACGTCGGGGAAGAGGCGTCAGCTTTCCGCAGGCAGCGGCGCAGCCAGCAAGTGGGTCATGTAGCCGTGAGTCAGCAGGAAAGCAGCAGTGTGAGGTCGGGAGCCAAGCGGCCACGGGGGTAAAAAAAACCCGCTTCGCAGGTCCAAGAAAGTAGCGGCACAGGGGCTCAGCGAGGCAGCGGCGGCAGTAGTCACTCAGTGCGGAGCGTTGGCGGTAAAATCCGATACTCGGCGGTGTGGCAGTTCTTTGCTAAGACACCGGAGGAGCCGAATATGGGTATATGTAGAATCTGTAGGCAGAAAGTGAAGCATGGCCAGGGAGCTAACGTTGGCACCACGGCCCTGCGTCAACACATGCAGTGTCACCATCCGGTGGCCTGGGAGAAACGTGGCTCAGATGTGGTGGTCCATCCTACCGCCGCAGCAACAGCAGCAGCAGCAGCTCCCAGTGGCACACATGTCATTGCAGCCAGTCAAGGCTCCACCACCTCTGCAGAAGGGAGCTGTTTCTCTTTGACATCATCTCCTGGTCCAGATGCTCCTGCTCCTCGCTACTCATGGCGCCAGCAGTCGTTCAGCGAGGCGATTGCAAAGAGACAACAGTATGCGTCCAACCATCCTAAGGTGCAGAAGCTGACTGTACGCCTGTCCAAGTTGTTGTTGCTGCAGTCCCTCCCTTTCCAAATGATGGACTCTGCACCGTTCAGAGAACTAATGGCGTGTGCCGAGCCGAGATGGAGAGTTCCATGCCGTAATTTCTTTTCCAAAAAGGCAGTACCAGCACTTCATAAATATGCAGAACAGAAGGTGGACCAGTCCTTGAGCTTATCGGTTTGTTCCAAGGTGCACGGCAGCGTGGACGCTGGAGCTGTAACTACGGTCAGGGCCAGTACATGTCCTTTACGGCCCACTGGGGGAATGTGCTTCCGGCCCAGGCACACCAACAACTTGGACAGGAGATGGCGCTTTCTCCTCCACGTTGAAAAACTGCGGCTCCTGCGCCAATGTCCGCTTCCTCCTCCTCCACCACCACCACCATCTCAGCCTCCACAAGTACTGCTCCATCATACCACATGTATAGGGCACAGCGGTGTCACACAGTTCTACACCTGGCTTGCCTCGGCGAACGAAGTCACACAGGGGAGGAACTGCTCCGCGTCATGCAGCAAGAAATCGATGTGTGGCTTTCTCCGCGCTAACTGCAAATCGGAACCATGGTGACGGACAATGGGAGGAACATGGAGTCCGTGCTGCACCGAGGAGGGATGGTCCATGCGCCCTGCATGGCGCACGTGTTCAATCTGGTTGTGAAAAGGTTCCTGAAGTCTTCCACCGATATTCAGAAGATTCTGAAAATGGCCAGGAAACTGTGCATGCACTTCATCCATTCCTACAAAGCCAGGAACACCCTCCTCGAGTTGCAGCGGCAGAACGGCCTCCCCCAACAAACTCTGATATGCGATGTTTCCACCCGTTGGAATTCCAGCCTGCACATGTTGGACCGACTGTATGAAGAGAGAAAGGCCATTAACGATTTTTTGATGATCCAGGCGGACAGGAGTACTCCCCTGTGTAACTTTGATGTCAGCCAGTGGCAGCTCATGCGTGACACCTGCCGTTTGTTGAGGCCATTCGAGGAGGCCACGTTATTTGTCAGTCGCCAGGACTACGGGATGAATAACGTCATTCCACTGCTTCATGTCCTGGAACAGATGCTGAAAAATCTGTCTGGGCAGGGGACTGGAGACGTGGCGACTACATCTCGCGGCCACATGAGTCCGGTGGGGACTGAAATGGAGGAGGAGGACATTGGAGCAGAAGCATTGTCTGGTGAAATGAGTGGATTTTCTACCCAGGTGACAAGAGAGGAGGAGCAGGAGCAGCTGGAGGAGGTAGATGGAGATGAGGAAGACGAGGCAGATGACCCGCAAGCACTGTGGCAGTATACAGTGGAGATGGAGGCAGGGAGCCCCTCGGAGTCACTTGTGCAGATGGCCCGCAGCATGCTGATTTGCCTGGCTAGTGACAGCCGAATAGTCAGCATCCGGCAGAGGGATGACTTCTGGCTCTCCACCCTATTGGACCTTCGCTACCGGTCCAAAATGGGAGCCTTTTTCCCAGCTATTGAGAGGGAGGACAAACTCAAATACTATAGGGAAATCCTCCGTAGTCAGTTGGCCGCTGCCTATGTGCGGCATCGTCCCTCCTCTGAGAGGTCTGACGGGGGATTCTTCAACGCTCACGTACTACTGCCGCGGCTGCCGGGGGAAGGTGGGAGGGTCGGAGCAGTACCAGCTCCATCAGCAGCAACCTAAGTCTGGAGTCACTGATGAGCAGCTTCCTTCCCCCCCCCCCTCTAGTGAGGAGGGCAGTCGCCAGCAGCAGCAGCAGCAGAACCTGGAGCAGACCCTGAACCAACAGGTGGTGGCCTACTTGGAAAGCACTCTGCCACCCCAGTTAGAAGATCCGCTGGACTACTGGGCAGCCAAACTGGATGTGTGGCCGCAACTTTCCGAGTTTGCAGTGGAGAAGCTGTCCTGCCCGGCCAGTAGTGTGGCATCAGAGCGGGTGTTCAGTGCGGCGGGGGCCATCGTTACCCCAAGGAGAACCCGCATGTCCACCGGAAATGTGGAAAGAATGACCTTTGTAAAGATGAATAAGGCGTGGATCGGCCAGGATTTCCACACACCAATGCCTTAAGCGTCAGAGTACTTCAGCCTTGACGCCTCACCCAAACTGTTAGAAATGAGTCTGGGTTCAAACTACATGCCTCAGCCACTATTCTTATGCTGACTCCCGCCTGTTGCCACACATCTGGTTACAGTTTCTCCATCTGCCACCAACCATCTTTACCAGGGACTGGTATTGCCACCCACCTGCACACTCTGTCATTGTGCCACTGTCTGACCTCATGCTGCTGCTGTGGCTGCTGCCGTGACCTACACACTGTGTCATTGTGCCACTCTGTGGCCTACTCCTTTTATTGCCACCTCCAGAATGTCATTGTGCCACTGTCTGACCTCATGCTGCTGCTGCTGTTGATGCCGTCAACTCCACACTGTGTCATTGTGCCACTCTTTGGCCTACTCCTGTTTTTGCCACCTCCAGAATGTCATTGTGCCACTCTCTGACCTCATGCTGCTGCCACGGTCACCTCCACTCTCTGTCATTGTGCCACTCTGTGGCCTACTCCAGTTTTTCCCACCTCCAGAATGTCATTGTGCCACTGTCTGACCTCATGCTGCTGCTGCCGTGACCTACACACTGTGTCATTGTGCCACTGACTGACCTCATGCTGCTGCTGTGGCTGCTGCCGTGACCTACACACTGTGTCATTGTCCCAATCTCTGGCTTACTCCTGTTTTTGCCACCTCCAGAATGTCATTGTGCCACTGTCTGACCTCATGCTGCTGCTGCCGTGACCTACAAACTGTGTCATTGTGCCACTGTCTGAACTCATGCTGCTGCTGTGGCTGCTGCCGTGACCTACACACTGAGTCATTTTCCCACTCTCTGGCCTACTCCTGTTTTTTGCCACCTCCAGAATGTCATTGTGCCACTGTCTGACCTCATGCTGCTGCTGCCGTGACCTCCACACAGTGTCATTGTGCCACTCTGTGGCCTACTCCTTTTTTTGCCATCTCTAGAATGTCATTGTGCCACTGTCTGACCTCATGCTGCTGCTGCCGTGACCTACACACTGTGTCATTGTGCCTCTGTCTGACCTCATGCTGCTGCTGTGGCTGCTGCCGTGACCTACACACTGTGTCATTGTCCCACTCTGTGGCCTACTCCTGTTTTTGCCACCTCCAGAATGTCATTGTGCCACTGTCTGACCTCATGCTGCTGCTGCCGTGACCTACACACTGTGTCATTGTGCCACTGTCTGACCTCATGCTGCTGCTGTGGCTGCTGCCGTGACCTACACACTGTGTCATTGTCCCACTCTGTGGCCTACTCCTGTTTTTGCCACCTCCAGAATGTCATTGTGCCACTGTCTGACCTCATGCTGCTGCTGCCGTGACCTACACACCGTGTCATTGTGCCACTGTCTGACCTCATGCTGCTGCTGTGGCTGCTGCCGTGACCTACACACTCTGTCATTGTGCCACTGTCTGACCTCATGCTGCTGCTGTGGCTGCTGCCGTGACCTACACACTTTGTCATTGTCCCACTCTGTGGCCTACTCCTGTTTTTGCCACCTCCAGAATGTCATTGTGCCACTGTCTGACCTCATGCTGCTGCTGCCATGACCTACACACTGTGTCATTGTGCCACTCTGTGGCCTACTCCTGTTTTTGCCACCTCCAGAATGTCATTGTGCCACTGTCTGACCTCATGCTGCTGCTACAGTGACCTACACACTAATTGTGCCACTGTCTGACCTCATGCTGCTGCTGTGGCTGCTGCCGTGACCTACACACTGTGTCATTATCCCACTCTGTGGCCTACTCCTGTTTTTGCCACCTCCAGAATGTCATTGTGCCACTGTCTGACCTCATGCTGCTGCTGCCGTGACCTACACGCTGTGTCATTGTGCCACTGTCTGACCTCATGCTGCTGCTGTGGCTGCTGCCGTGACCTACACACTGTGTCATTGTGCCACTCTCTGACCTCATGCTGCTGCTGTGGCTGCTGCCGTGAACTACACACTGTGTCATTGTCCCACTCTGTGGCCTACTCCTGTTTTTGCCACCTTCAGAATGTCATTGTGCCACTGTCTGACCTCATGCTGCTGCTGCCGTGACCTACACACTGTGTCATTGTGCCACTGTCTGACCTCAAGCTGCTGCTGTGGCTGCTGCCGTGACCTACACACTGTGTCATTGTGCCACTCTGTGGCCTACTCCTGTTTTTGCCACCTCCAGAATGTCATTGTGCCACTCTCTGACCTCATGCTGCTGTGGCTGCCGCCGTCACCTCCACACTCTGTCACTGATGTTTCCACCTGAGCCCTCAGCTTGTTTTTTTCCACCTGTCGCTCTCATGACTTTATCAGGCTACATTCCCTCTTCAGTTTTTGGTCAGTTTCGCCCTCTTAAGTGCCCAGGGAATTTTATAGTGAAGCGATTCTAAGAGCGGCGGCAGTCATGTGCGTGTCATACTAAAACACAACATTGTATGAAGACCAAACCAAGCTCCCTCTGCATATTTAAGCATGGCACAACGTTCTACAGCACCCTGAAGGCTCTGTGCAGCCTGGAAATAGCTGTTTTTTAACGTGATTCGTCCTGAAGTAATTCGAAACAAAGTTATTTTTTGCCGAGAAATTCGGCGAAGTGAACGATCCGAATTTCGGGAAATTCGCCCATCTCTACCCGTGACCTGACAATGACTCTGCCTGCTCTCTGGGTAATACATTGTTATTGTGAATGGCCACGTCAGAGTTAGCGACCTGGGAGTTCCTTCCAGCCAAGTTCAACCTGCCTTGCAGCTGCTCTGGTGCATACCTGGGGGCTGTTCTGAATGCGTGGAGACATTGACATGAAGCAGGGAGGTCGAATCCTTCAAACTGACAAGGCTGCCATCAGAAATTTCAGGACCCCATATAGCGGAAGCATTTGGGCCTCCCTCTTCTCCCTGCATACCCTGCCCTCACCCCTCATATTTCCACCATATAGTGATAGTTACAAGTGTAAATGTGTCGTTACATTTAGTGACTTACAGGTGACGTCTTGTCTGATGAGTTAGTCACTTTACCTTTTCTTCTCTATCCTATCCAGACCGCTATGATGACTTCTCCCAGGCACAACTTTTCCCTGCAGAATTTACAATACACACTCCTGAGACTTCTCACTTTTCTATCATCTTCCTAACTGTGCCCCCTCCCCCACTTATGTACAAACTCCCCATCCATAGTGCCCCAAAAAATTACCCCCTTGGTGCCCTGGTAGTTAGGTAGGGCCCCCTTAAGTAGCCAGTTATATAGGGCTCATAGTAGGTAAATAGTTATATAAGTCCCGCTCCTGTAGATTGGGGGGCTCCAAACATGTTGGGGCCTGCACTGAGAGGGAGGGTCCAGAAAATTATGTTTTAATTATAAAGACAGGCCTATGGCCTTTTCTTTGTACACACTGTTAGTTGTGGGGACGGACCCTTCCACCCGCTATGCCTCGCTGCCTTTAGTAATGATGCAGGACCCTTGCAAGCCCTTGACTTGTGGGGGAAAGGGAAAATTCTTGAAACTAAGACTGTATCTCAGAGGCCTTGCCAGGGACCTCTCACATCTCTGGGGCCTCTCCAGGAGCTCAGGGGCCTTCATAGGGGCTCATGTGGGAGCCCTTCACAGGGGCTCAGGTGGAAGCCTTTCACAGGGGCTCAGTCTGGGGTCTTGGTTATTAATAGAAATAATTGCCCTCGCTCCCAGTCACAGAGCAATATGTTAACATACGTTAACATACAGAACAGACCTTGAGACTTTTACTTTGTTGAACACTTATTTCAGGACTCTGACCGGCGCTGGACCCTCCCCCTCTCTGTGCATGGGTTCTGTCAATGGAGCGATGTCGTGACAGTTTAAATCAGTGAAGCCCTCACAGGACCAGTCACAGTCCTAAAATAAGTGTTCAACAAAGAGCAGGCCATAGGGCCTGTATGTTAACGTATTGCACTGTGACTCGAAGGCCAGGCCCTCTCTCGCACAGTGCGAATCCTCATTTTTATTAGTAGCGATAGTAAAGAAAGCAAGTGGGCAGCCCAGTGTGCGTGCCAGCAGAGAGGGCTCCAAGTGCCACCTTTGGCATGCGTGCCGTAGGTTCGCCACTGCTGATATAGGGACTGAACTACTGAATTTCCTAGCTCACAATTACTAATGAATATTAGCGAGACATCAATGTGTATAATATTGCATATTGTAGAGTAAGGGGCCTATTTACTTCTCCTTCATAGTGACCAGGGACATATTTGTAGCCCTTAGACTGAATGTACCTTATTAAATGACCACTAGCACTGGTCACCATTTGTTAATTTTTTTATGATTGTAACAATAATTACCCAATGTTAATAAAGAAAATTAAAGATAAACAATAAAATTATTTTTCATCTTGAGTCTTAACCAATTCTTCTTTAATAAAAATACTTTTTATTGAAGGCATAGTTGGTAAACACCATACCACCACGAAATACTATCACCTTACAGTGACTGATAAAAATAACTACCATACAATATCTAAATATGATTTTACCATGACTGAATACCACTATACAGTAACTGAATAATGCTATCATACATTGACTGAATACCCCCATGTTGTTGCTGAATAATAATCAGTATACATACAGACCACTATTATCAAATGATCTGCACAGTAATATTATGCTAGATGCTGAACAAATTAATGCAATACTGGACAGAAGCACACATGCATGCACGCACACATACATGTGAACTAATTATGCAAACTCACAGGGGCGTTGCTAGGCTGCTTTATTTGGGGCTGGGGCCACGGATAAAACCCCCTATGCTCCGAACCATACATGGAGCATCTGGAGCACCGACTGGCCCTTCAGCTGCATGTGCCTCGGCTAGACGCACATACAGCTGAGGGCTTCTGCGGAGCAGAGAGTGAGCGCTCCCTGCCCCGAAGACACGCCGCTGCCTGTCCTCGGGCGCACAGTCGTCATAGGCTGTGCGCCCGAGGAGCTGCCGGAGGAGCGCGGACTGAAGAGGACAGAGCGCGCTCAGCCGGGGGAGCTAAGGTGAGTATTAATGTTGTTATTTTTAATGCCGTTTACCTGCCTGAGCCCCTATATACCTGCCTCAGTGCCCCTATAGATCTGCCTGAGCCCCTTTATACCTGCCTGACCCCCTATATACTGCCTGAGCCCCTATATACCTGCCTGAGCCCCAATATACTGCCTGAGCCCCTATATACCTGCCTTAGCCCCTATATACCTGCCTGTGCCCCCTATATACCTATCTGAGCCTGTATATATTGCCTGAGCCCCTATATACCTGCCTGAGCCCCTATATACTGCCTCAGTGCCCCTATATACTGCATCAGTGCCCCTATATACCTGCCTTAGTGCCCCTATGTACCTGCCTGAGCCCCTATACACCTGCCTCAGTGCCCCTATACCTGCCTCAGTGCCCCTATATCTATATACCTACCTGAGAGTGACCCTATATATGTATATATATACCTGCCTGAGTTACCCTATATCTATATACCTGCTTGAGTGACCCTATATCTATGTACCTGCCTGAGAGTTGCCTTTATTTATTTACCTGCCTGAGAGTGACCCTATATCTATATACCTGCCTGAGAGTGACCCTATATCTATATATCTTCCTGAGTGGGACTCTATATACCTGCCTAAGTGACCCTATATTTATATACCTGCCTAATTGAGGGGACCTATACACCTACCTAACTGAGGAGACTTATCTACCTATAAGATAGGAGTTGCTGGAAATGCGAGGATTCTAAGATATTTGTGTCCAAATCTGCAGGGACGAGTATTGGGCGGGAGAAATCAGCATGAAGGTGTGAACCGGATGGAGAAGAAAAGGGAAAGTGAACGATGCTGATCAGAAAAGACGTCTCCTGTGAGTCACTAAATGTAACTGCAGTGCAATCACTTATATTTCTGTTGAGCATCTTCATACAAGATATGATATATCTTGTTTTCAGAGCCTGTGTACATGGTATATGTTTTCAGAGCCTGTGTACAGCTGATATTCACATGTGTGGGGTTGTGTTTGGTCAGGGTCTGGCAGGATTATTTGAGCCTTAAGTAGTAATAGTTTGGGGTCTTGGATTTGTAGAAGTTTTTTTTAGTAACAATCATTCGTCTGGTGTATTTACTCCATGTATAGGTGTATTATTTAGTGACTGTTTAGGGTATTGCACTGTCATATGGAGGTGAGTGTTTTTGAAAAAGTTAATTTGTCAGCTCTGATTTTCATTGTACAGTGACTGTTGAGGAGATAGACAGGAGCTATGTGGATTATACAGAAAACTAGTGACAGGAACAGAAGGTTTTTCTCTGTAAAAACACATCCGTAGTTCACAATGAGGTGCGAAAAATGCTGTGTGAACCCAGAATCCAGACCTACTGAGCAAAACACAAAGGGCCTGGGCCCCGGATGTTTTAGGACCCTAGCAACGCCCCTGCAAACTCATATATACGCTTAATAAAAACTAGTTGAAAACACCATTCACTAACATGCAAACATATATACACTCACCTCTTATCTCAGAAAAGGAAGCACCATGGGTTACAAAAATTGACCTTTTTTTTACTTTTTTTTTAGATGCCATTGCTACCATTTGCTTACAAATTCCACAGCTGCTGGTGTGCATCGAACAGTTGTTGTCAACTAAACAATCACAGTACAAGAGAACCATTGGGGTACCTTCATATGAGTTTAGTCCACAATGGGTTCCCTGTTGCAAAACCCACACCAATTGGTGCAGATGTTTGTGTGCAGATTTTGTACCATGGATCCATAATGGAGAACTTGCTGCGGACTTGGCTCATATGCATATACCTTTACCCATTCTGACTAAAGTGGCCCTATTCACAGTGCCACCTGAGTACCTCCATTAATGGTGCCTTTAAAGTGCTCTTTTACCAGTGTATCCACAGTAGCGATTTCATCAATCCCATCAACTTGCTCCCTTTACCAATGTCCACACAGTACTTCCTTTATCAATGCCCGTTATTAAAGTCAAAGTGTCCCCATTTACAAGTCCAACAGAAAACCCCCAATAATAAGGCCATAAAAGCGCCCTCTCTAACAATTCTGTCACGTGCCTGTATTAACATTGTCAACATAGTGCCCTATTTGAAGTGAATCTACAAAAGCCACTTCAGTATACTACAATCCTGCCATGTTGCCCCAATCAACAATACTACTAGTGCCCCTAAAATTCAGTGCCACCATATTGCCACTATTGATAATGCCACCAGTGTCCCTTCTGCTAACTCAACAGCAAGCTACATGAATGAGGTTGCAGGTCTGTATGTGGAAGGCTTCTTTTCCTTTTATGCTGAGCTTGCAGCAGTTATAGATAGCAGAGGTAGCAGTCAACTCCACAGGCCACTCTATCACTTAAGAAGACACTTTTAATAAAAACAGCACATTGTGGTAGGGGCCGCATCATTTTGATTTTTTTTTTGCTTCCTAAATACATAAGGACATTGAAGTCAATATTCAAAATCTAAAATTAATCTGCAATCTTTGTCAAAATCTGTGACGAACTTTGCAACAAATGGTGTTGATTTTTAGGTGTGAAATCAGCAAAAATGCTTATTCTTTGGAAAATCCACAGTGTATTCACCCTGTCTGAACATCCATGTAGAGGTATCAGCAGGAAGGGAAAGAAATTTATACATGGCAAGCCAGAGTAAAGAGAAGGAGTGTCACGATTCACACCACGGCCCCTGTCTTGGGCCACGGACATGCCCGTGTCTCTGCTATGCTCCTGGCCCCACACCTGTTTGCTGCTGTCACGCTCTATGCCGTGGTCCTCATGGGCATAACTGTTTTTCTGCTGTGTCCCCAGTCTTCTGCACCTGCTGCTGCAGTCCTGTCCCCATGTAGGCCACAGTAACTGCTGTGTCCCATGTCCCATGTTTCTGTGTGCTCACTTGGCTGTGTTCCTCTCTGTGTCTGCATGTGCTCCCTAAGAGTCAGGCACGCATGCTGGTCTGGTTTAGAGGGACAGTGTCCTAATTACCTGTCCAATGACCTACAAATTCCTAAGATATAAGGAACTTCCTGCCTGGTTAGTACATCTGACACCTGACTCCTGACCTTTTGTTGCGGGGTTATGCTGTTCCTGTTCCTCAGTTAACCCTGTTTTCTTGCTTTTCCCCCTAATTCCTTTTTATTGCTACTGCGTTCCGGGCCGTTGCCCCCGTCTATTACTGGCTATTGTTTACCCCTGGTGTTTTTCTTATTGTACCACCCCCGTTACCTCTGGGGACTCTTAACTGAAAAAGTCTACATTTAAACCCACCTGGACCTGGACCCGTCGCTTCTGTCAACACCTGATGTCCTTGTTCTGCATTTCAGCTGTCATTGTTAGTAGCCTACCATCTACACTCGCGGTGGCCTGGAGAATCCATATTAACCAGCGTTCTTCATTGTCAGTCCTAACTGGCCCAAACAAACATGACAGGGAGGAGATAGTCCAAGGAGGGGAGCTTACACTGACTGTATAGGGAGAAAAGCACACACAAGGCTATTTCCAGCTTGAGATAGCAGAGCACCCAGCATATGTTATTGGGAGAAGACATTCAAAATTAAGACATATTAAAAGTGTCCATAGCTTTTAATGATTGAGCAGGTTGTACATATTAAGTGGGACTGTTTCTGCACAAAACCTGAAGCTTCTTAAGCATTAGAGAAGTTTTGGTGGACATGCTTCATTCAACAACACCATTGAAATTGCCTCCCCAGCAAATTAACCCCTTTCCCACTTTTGGGCGTATGCATAGTCCAGGTAAGTGCTTCCCCCAAATGGCGTATGGATCTCCTGGTGCGGCAGGGTTACAAGTTCCCCCACACGTTTCGACATGGGCCCAGTAATTAAAATGGCCCCCCCTGCCGCAACAACCCCCGGCCCAGTTTACCCGCCTTGGGTGTTTAACCCCCCAGTTCCAAATCAATTAAATTTTGGGAAAAAAGTCACAGGGAGGAGGGGGTGGGCTCCTGCACCGCCCCGGTGCGCTTCCTACCAGCATCTCCCCACCAGACAGCCCCGGGGCTGAAAAATCACTTCCAGGTCGTCTGTAAAAGTGATCAAAACTCATTAAAAGCCAAAGTTGTACCAATTAAAACTCAGTTCATCCACAAAAAAGTCCTACACGTCTCTGTATATGAAAAAAAAAAAAAAGTTATGGCTCAGAAGACAGCAAGCATAAAAATTTTTTTTTTTCAAGAAAAAACTTTTTTTTCAAAGTGCTTCAATACAAAAAAAAAACTAAATTTTAAAAGGGTACACCTTTCGTATCGACCACAGAGTAAAGCAACGTCATGGATACTGCACATGAACCTGTTAAAAAAAAAAATTAAAAAACACCACTAGGGTTTCATATTTTCTTCACCCCGCCTTCCAAAAAACAGTTTAAAAAGATCAAAAAGTCTTGTCCAAAAAAAAAAGATTCAAATAAAAATAAACTCATCCCGCAAAAAAAAAAGCCCCTAACATTCCATGCACAGAAAAAATAAAAAATTTTTGGCTCTCAGTAGAAAATACAAAAAAATGAAAAACCTTTTGAATAAAAGTTTTTTTTATTGTTAAAACAAAAACATAAAAAAATAATATTTGGATTTGAAAATTATCGACTGTGAAAAAATAAAAAAAAATAACACTCCAGGACTTTTTGTATTTTTTCAAAAAGTCACAAAAACCTTAATAAAAATTGATCAAAAGTCATTTACCCCAAATGGGAATAATAAAAACATCAACAATCCTGCAAAAGAAAACCCATAATAAGCTCCCCTTTTCAAAAAATAAAAAATTATGGGTATTTAGCTATACGACACAAAAACGCAATTTTTTTTAGACCCATTTTTTTGTTAAAAGTAATAAAACATAAAAAAACTATATAAATTTTTTTATCATTGGGAAAGTATGACCCCATATAAAGTTTTCCTTATTTAATTTGTACACAAAAACTGTAAAAATGAAGCCCAAAAAAAAGACAAACTGCATTTTCCCCCCATTTTTATGGCCCAATCTAAAAAAAACTAGGAACACCTGGGCGCCCAAAATGCACAGTACACCCCCAGAGAATCCTTGAAGGGGGTTTGAATCCAAAATGGGGGTTTCGCGGGAAAGGTTTACCCTTTTTGGTACTTTGGGGTTTGCAAAAGTGACATGGCCCCACCAAAAATTGTTTCCAAAAACCAAATAACCTACTTTCCTTTTAACCCCCCCCATGCACCCCAAACAGCAGTTTCACGCACATTTGGGTATTTCCGAATTGGAAACTTGCCCCTAAAACGTAATGAAAATGAAATTTTAGAGTCCATAATGCTCCTACTATTCTGGGGTTGTGGTTTAGCAAATAGGCCTAGGACAACATAAGGGAATCTTAAAAAATACAT
>JAODAL010047774.1:0-29593 GCA_025379985.1 Phyllomedusa bahiana | reverse complement strand
CGGTTTTTGGCCGGGGTGTCGCTGGGTTCCCGCGGCCAAATCCTCGGGGGGGCCGCGCCGAAAAAACTCGCGGCTTCCGACGGGGGGTTTTCCCGGGCGGGCAGGGGGCTGGCCTTTTGCAGGAGGGGCTTGGTTTGGGGCAGGGCTTCCCCCCATGCAAATTAAGAGCAGGGGCAAACCCGGGGCACTACCCGCCCCCACCCCCGCTGCCCCGGGGTTAAGGCAACCCACGGCCCGCCCCCGGCGCAGAGCACTCCTGTCAAGAATTTGCAAGGTTTTTTCCCACGCCCCGGGTCTGTCCGGGCCCCGGGACCCGGGGCCCAAAACCCCGGGGCGGGGTGAATATTAACGGGGTTTTTCCCATGGGAAAAAACCATGTTAATAATCAAAAGGCCGATTGGGCCAACAGTTTTGGGCCGAAAAACCCGGTTTGGGAAACCCCCGGGGGCCCATAATCGCCCAAAATTTCCTTTCGTGTAAAACATAGCCTTACATAAGAAAAAAAACATTTCTCCAAAAATTTTGCGCACACTAAGTTTTTTCTGCAGGGGGCCCCTATTCCCCCTGCTTCTCTTTTTTCCTTAACCTTTGGGATAAAAATTTACCCCTAAACAAAAGATTATTTAATGTAACGGGAAATTCTTTTCCTCTTTTAAAAAAGAGCCATACAGAAGTATTCAAAAAATTTTTGAAACCTCTTCAGATAAAATAATGCATTTTTTAAAATTTGTGGGGCGCCCCTTTGGGGGAAATGGCCCCTGGGGTAGGGGAAGACTTGCAGTTATACCGGGCTTGTTTGTAGCCAAAAATGTACGGACATTTTTTTTTTTTGTTTTTTTTAGAGGGTTCTCAATGTACGGCTATGTAAAACCCAGTGTTCACGGGGACTTTTTTTTTAAATGGACCAAACTCATGCCATTTTTCAGTTTTGTGCCCACCTGCATACCTGTAGATCATGAGCTTATGATCCCTGGCCTTTGGGTTTTTGTTTCTCTTTTATACTTTTAATTTATTCGTTTCCTGAACCCTTTTAAGGGTCTGTTCATTGATGGTCACACAATCTTGCAAGTTTTACTTGCAAAACAGTTTGGCCATTAAAGGGGTTTCTAAAAATAAATAGTTATCTACTGGTGCCCAATAAAATAAAGTAAAAAATTCCTATTTCCCCCTTCCCTTTTCCAAACCTTTCTTTTTCCAAACATTGTCTTACCCCCGGTTTTTTTATTTCTTTGAAGGGGAACCTCCCCGCTACAATGTGAGGGGCTGCAGGCCCATGTGCTGTCCCAAAAATCATTTTTTTAGAAGTGATAACCCTCCAAACAGTGACATAAGCAGGGGCACATATTTTCTCCCTGCCCAATTTCACTTCTCCCGCGGGGGGACCAAATGTACAGAAGACGACGGCAGTGTTTTTAAACCCTAACAAATTAGTTGGGTTTACTTTTGAAAAGGTTTTTTTCACCCCTTGTAGCTTTGTTTTTTAACAGATGAAATCCCCCCTTTTTTTTGGGCCCAACCTTATCCCCTTTTTTAAAACCCCTCAATTTTTTTTGAGGAGCTTAATATGCAAATCACGCTATGACCCAAAGCCGGGAAAAGGGAATTTTGGGGTCTGAAACTTTTTGGGGGACTTTTGTAAGGCGGTGTCTCCACTGCACAGAGAAACATCCGGTTTTTTTTTTCAGCATTTTTCCGCTCCAAAAAAGGTGCCAAAAAAACGGACGTTTTTTTTCAGCTGCTTTTGACAGGCAGTGGGCAAAAAACGTTTTATGAATGTTTTTAGTATTTGGTTTTCTGGTCTTTTTTTGTCCACTGCAGTGTAGACAGTCTAAAACAGCATGGTGAAAACACTGTTTAAAGTCACAGGCAGCTTGTTATCCACTCTGCCTTATCAGGCTGTGGGTTGTTCTATGGCAGTGATTAGCATTTTTAGCTTCTCTATAACTAGCTGAGATATTACAAAGATGTAAGTGCAGGATATTCAATCTTTAGTAAACAAAGCTACAAAGTGCTCTGAGGAGTAACAACAATTGCTTGTGTGTAAACAAAAGCTAATCTTATTATAGATAGAGTATTTTCTGAGAGTGAGCTCCGACTGTGGTGACATCACTCTCTACTCTAAACAGGAAAGCAGATATAGACCAGTAACCAGATAAACCTGTGTTCCTTCAGCATAGATAAAATCTCTTTCATTACCAAGGTAAATTTAAAAGATTAATGTATTTGGAAAAAGTCTTTCATTTCTTGTCTCTACATGTTGAAAGCTAATATTTGTAGTGAGAAAACCCCTTTAAGCTCTCCAGTCTCAAACAACATAATCAACAGAACATCCGCAAAATCATAAGTTGAATGCATGCTAACCGTAAGCAAATGGGTAACAACAATCAGTATTTCTGCAAAATCTAGAGCTCCTAGAAGAAAATGGATGGCATTCTCTGAATCTGCAACACAAAAATACCCAGAATGAGAAAATTCTTAAAATTCCAGGCAGCACAAAAAAATATATTTTTTGTTCCCCAGTGTAATCGATAAGAAAACTAAACTTCACGTCTGTATGGTATTCTTTCATGTAAAGGCCATGTCCTTAGTTTAATAGATTCTGTTATGTGAGACGTTACAGACATAGATGGCGTATCAGTAGGGTGTGCCATCAGTTTCTGATAGGTGCGGGTCCCACCTCTGGAAAACGAGCCCTAAAACCGCTCTGTTTTGAACAGAGAGGTGGTCGGGACTCTCCCATTGAAATCATTGGGAGTTTGGCGTACAGCCACTTGATCCCAGGAGTGGAACTCCAACATTGATGGCATATCCCATAGTTGCCAACTTTTGAAAATGAAAAAGCAGGAGACCTTAGTGGGCGGCGCGTATCGCGCCGCGGGAAAAATTTGCAGGACACGCCCATCTTTTCGGTTGCCAGCCCCTTCAAAAAGCCACACCCACTCCACCAATCATAACGGCTTTGGAAAAAAAGCCAGGGAGAGCCCTTATACCAGGTGTAGCCCCCCCCAAAACCCGGGATGCCCCCCTTTAAGGCCAGTAATGCCCCCTTGTAGCCAAGAGATGCCCCCTCTGTACCAGGTAGAGCCAAATTTTTTAGCCAGGTAGATGCCCCCCTTTTTTAGCCAGGTAGGGTGCCCCATTTTAGCCCGGGAGGGGCCCCCATTGTTACCAGGTGGCCCCCACTGTTAGCCAGGTAGTGCCCCCTTTTTAGCCAGGGGATGCCCCCATTTTTAGCCATAATGCCCCTCTGTTGCCAGGTAGTCCCCCATCTGTTTGCCGGTAGGCCCCCCTCGTTTGCCAGGTTGCCCCTCTTTCCCCTAGTGCCCCCTCTGTTGCCCGGGGAGTGCCCCCTTTGTTGCCATTTGGCCCCCATTGTTGCCAGGGGATGCCCCCTTGTTGCCAGGTAAAAGTCCCCCCTGTTTTCCCGGTGTGCCCCCCCTGTTGCCCGGGGGGTGCCCCCTTTGCGCCCGGGGGGATGCCCCCCCTTGCGCCCGGTAGTCCCCCTCTTTTCCGGGAGACCCCCCCCTGTTGCCAGGTAGCCCCCCCGTTGCCAGGTAGTGCCCCCCCCTTTTTGCCGGTAATCCCCCTTGTTCCAGGGGGGCCCCCATTGTTGCCCCGGTAAACCCCCCTAAAAGTAATAAAAATAAAAAATAAAATACTCACCTTTCCCGGGTCCTGCAGCGCGCCACTCCTGCCCGATTCTTCCGGCAGGGGGAATGAAGAGCCGCGCGTCCCCCTGCAGCCGCGCGTCACTTCCCCCTGCGCCCCCTGACCGTATGCACGGCCCCACAGACGCCCCACATAAGGGGGGGGGAGGGAGGAGGGGGGCGCCCCTCCTCCTCCTCCCGCACATGAGACCGCGGGCGGGGGGCGGCCGCCCGGGGCCGCTTCACCCGCCTGTAGAGCGGTGGCGGCGCAAAGTTACGCACCACGCTACCTTGCCCGCGTAATTTTAAAGGACCCCCCCGCCTCTGGCGGCGGAGGAATGCCCAAACCCCCCGGGAGGGCGGGAGGGGGCCCCAAATAGCGGGACCCCCCCCAAAACGGGAGAGTTCATGTATGGCAAATCCTTTTAATTCCCATCAATGTCATGGGAGACAACTCCCCTAAAGGGGTTGTCTCCTACATTGTTCCTCTTACTTCCTGCTTTCTTGGTTTCACTTTGCATTAGGGGCGGTTACTTGCTTCTCTAGCTGCAGTAAAAAACCAGGACGTGGCTATAGCGACCCGTGTGGGAGCCATTATGAGAGATTGAACGGTCTTACTTTGCAATCTGAGGAGCTGAAGCAGCCCCTACAAGAGGGGGATATTTGGAATGGTAGGGCACTGTTAGGTATACTACACTGCGTGGGCAAAAAAAACGTCCTGAAAACGAATACAAAAACTTCATGAAACGAGTTTTTTTGTCCCCTGCCACTTTTTTTTCGAATTTGTGTAATAAGGTTATCTCGTTTTTGTCGCCAAAAATGTTTTTTTTGCGGATTTTGACCCTAAAGTCCACTTTTTTATGGATTTTGGTGCTAATAAGGTTGTCTTGCTTTTGTCGCCAAAAAGAAGTTTTTTCTGGGAAAAAAACGGATTCCGGCACCAAAATCCGTAAAAATAAGTATCTTTAGTATCCGAAGCAAGAGAACTTTATTAGCTCCAAATTCTGTAATGAAAAGGATTTTAGTGCTAAAACACGGAATCTTGTGCCAAAACCCGTAAAAAAAACCCCCCGTATTTTTAGCGTCAGAAGCGAGAACTTTATTAGCGCCAAAATTTGTAAAAAAAACAAACGTATTTTTAGCGAAAAAACATGAATTGCGCAAAAATCGTTAGTGACCAAAGCAGGATCATTTTATTATTAACGGTACAAACAAGGACACATCGGACACTTGTATGTAAATTTGATAATGTATAACTTTTATTAACACCTACTGTAGGTGGTACTTGGGTCTCCTAGAAGGGTTTTCATTGAAAAATTGCGGGAAAAAACGCAGCGAAAACGCGCCAAAAGACGTCCAGCGCTTTCCATAGACTCCTGTAGTAAATTTTCTGCCCGGCTCTGGCGTTTTTTAGAGCATGTTGCAAAATACGACCAGTAAAAAAAACGAGCAGAAAAAAAGCTCAGTGTAGACAGCGGGAGGGTCTATGGAAGATGATTAGTCGTTTTTCCAGCGTTTTTAGAAAACGAAAAACGCTGAAAAAACGGACGGTTTTCTTTGCAGTGTAGACGTAGCCTTAATGGACACATATTGCTAAGTAACTTGTTTTTCAAGATCTTTAACATAAAAAGCAGCAATCCTTAGGCAATGTTCACACGGCTTATTGCCGACATAATTGCGGGGATGGATTTCGCCCCGCAATTACGCCGGCAGCCGTGCAGCGAGGCGGGAGGAGGGGCGGCAGTTCACCAGCCCCATAGACTGTCATTAGCTACAGCGCGGACACAACATAAATAATTCACATGTCACTTTCTCCCCCCGCGGCGGATTCGCCAAGCGGGGAGAAGCGACGGAATCCATAGTTCTCTATGAGAGCAGTGGATTACCGTAATGACCGGGACGGATTGGAGCCGTACTGCAGCGCAAATACGGCACGTAGTACGGCTCCAATCAGCGCCCAAATAAGCCGTGTGAACGAGACCTTAAGGTGAGACAACCTCTTTAATTACATGTTCTATGTAAATACAATCATAATTGTACTCTATATCCGGTGATGTACATCCCATGGGTTTTATGTATGAATACTGTCTAGCAGTAAGACTTTGTTCCCCATAGCAACCAATCGGAGCTCAGATTTCATCTTTCCAGAGCACTATATGAAGTAAAAGCTGAGCTCTGATTGGTTGCTATGAGTTTTAACTGGTTGCTATGGGCAACAAGGACAGTCTTACTACAGTTTTCATACATAAGGCTCTATGTTTATATGTGCATGCATGTCATTGATTGGAAAGGAGCGTTAGTCTGTAAAGGTCTTGTAAAACTGCTATAGCCTTATATAATAAACATATATTGGCACCATCCATCTTTATAGATGCAGAAAACTCAAATTCAAGTTACACAGCACTTTTTTAATTATTTTTTTTGTAAACAATAAAATTAGGTATTTGTTAGAGGGGTTTGACAATAAAATGCAATGAGCAGATATGTATACATAAAAAAATGAAACCTATAAGGGTAGGCAGGGCTGTGAAGTCTGAGTCGGTGGCTATTTTGCAGGAGTCGGAGTCGTCATAAAATGGACCGACTCCCAAAATATATAATAAGTTGGTCCAGTTCGATGCAGTGCAAAGAGCAAGAGGAATTGGGTCCCGCCAGTGTTACTGCTCCCATATCTTCAGCAATTGATGACATGGAGCAGGCAAAGTGCTGCTCCAGGGAAAAGATTCCGCTCCCATGGCAAACAGATTTCAGCAAAATTTTTCACCTGTTTTCAAAGAAGTAGAAGAGTTTAACCATTCATCAGACCTGACTGTGGCTGAGGCAATTCCTTTATACCCTGACAATGTTAGAGATGTTGCCCCTGTGGTCACCGCTTTGCGCCCAACCCAAGTTAGTGTAGAGAGGCCGTTCTCTAGCCTGGAAATAATGAGATCAGATGTGAGGTCATGTATGCAGGATCTGATGGAGGCAATACTATTTCTCAGAACAAATTCAGAGACTCCACAAATGTTCCTGCAGTGTTTTGCATATTTACTATTTTTTTGTGTCCTAAAGTCATATCCAATAAATATATTTTACACTGATAAGCAAAATGGTAACAATGTTTTGAAATTGTAACTTTCAGGCTCCATATCTCTCCATCCACTACAGCTTTGTACATGAGGCTACTGTAATTTTATATAATAGTCATCTTTCCCTATCTTACTCATAAATTTGACTTGCAAGTATTTAGCATCTGCTTAGTTACAGTTTTGCTCCTAAAAATCTAAGTGTCACTACAAGGATGACTTTTTATGTTAAAGATCTTGTAAAAACAAGTCACTTTGCAATATATGTCCATTAACAGTGTCCTCCCTATTCCTAGATATCCCCTCTTGTATGAGCTGCATCACCTCCTCAGGTAGCTATAGCTACAGACCTGTTTGATCTCTCCTGATAGGCTGCCAACACTGGTTGCTATAGCTACAGACCTTACTTATACGGCAGCCTAGTGGAAGCCAGTAAACACGCCCCTGAATTCAGAATGAAACCAAGAAAACAGGACTGAGGTAAGATGAATCAATGTAGTGAGACAACCCCTTTAATTTTTATTATTTTGTTAGTATTTGGGAAATCCACCTTTGGTTTTCAATACGACCTGAATCCTTCTGGGCTCTGGATCAGATTCAAGCACATCTTGACCAAAATCTGATCCCAGGTCTCTTCTACACATTCCCAATGTTGGTGTAGACAGGACTTGGATACAAATACAGTAATATCCACGTGCGGCCATTAGGCGTACAAGTTTACCAGTGATATAACCATTTCATCTGCCATCGGCCGCCACATGCGTATGTTATTTCATTCTCGCGCAGCTACCAGACAGTCAGAACCTACACTATTGGTCGATTTAAAATAAAATAAAAAAAACAAAAACAAAAACAAACAAAACTGTTTTGTGCCTTAGGCCGTGTTCACACGGCTTATTCCCGACGGATTTGTGAGCCGTATTGAGCTCACAAATCCGCTGTGAATAAGGGGCGGGGCGGGGCCGGAGCGCGGCAGGGAGCGCCGCTCCCCGGCCCATAAACAATGCATTATCTCCGGCGCGTACGCGCCGTAAATAATGTGCATGTCACTTTCTCCCCCCCCCCCCACCCCCCGGCGGATTCGCCGAGCGGGGGAGGAGCGACGGAATCCACTGTTCTCTATGAGAGCAGTGGATTACCGTAATTGCTGCCGCGGATTGGCGCCGTACTGCAGCGCAAATCCGGCGCGCAGTACGGCGCCAATCCGCGGCAGAATAAGCCGTGTGAATCGAGGCCTTAGGGTCAACTTGCCCTTTAAAGAACGTTTTTCACTTCTATTGGAACAGAAGTAAAAGTTAGGAGCCTACATTCCCTGGTATTAAGAGGAATGTGTCATTAGAAAATGATTTATTGTGCAACTCATTTTTATGTAAAGCACTTTTTCAAAGAATTATTTAAAAAATACTTTTTAATCCTGAAATTCTTCCATTTTCTCTCTGCATACTAGGCTTATTAATAAGTCTAACACTTCCTGTTCTGTAGAAAGAGATTTTCAGCAGTCTCCTCATTATCAGCACAGTCACGATTACACTGAAAGGTGACACCAATATGTATAGATAACACATAATCCACTATTCACACTAGCAGTTGGCCACAACTTCCCCTCTTAGCACAGTGATGTATCCCTAGGTAACGGAGCATGTCTCGAAACCTCACCTATAGAAGTCAATGGGTCTGCTCCTGTGCACAGGCTTCTATGTCCATGAAACTGAACGGGACCTCTCCGCTACAGATGCTGATGGGCTGCAGTGGTCATGTGCTGCTCCCTTAAAGCGAACCTGTCACATAGATTATGCCCCCCCCTTGCTGAGGGCAGCACAAGCTAGTGACAGACCTGCTGTTTCCAGCGCTGTGTCCCTTATTCTGTAAGATGCTGTAGTTTTAGAGCATTTAACCCTCAAATCTTATTCAGGAGTATGTTAGCCCTGCCCACCAAAGGTTAGCCCTGCCCACTGACAGTTACTCACATGTTTCTACCTATTCAAAGTAATAGGTTTATCAGTTGAGGTGGGCGGGGCTAGCGTAAGATGGGCGGAGTTAGAAAAAAACTGACTCTTTGAATTACTCTTCGAATGACTCTTCTGGCTGAGAACTGCAGATTTGAGCATTAAATACATGAAAACTACAGCATCTTACAGAATAAGGGACACAGCGCTGGAAACAGCAGGTCTGTCACTAGCGTGTGCTGTCCTCAGCAAGGGGGGGCATAATCTATGTCACAGGTTCTCTTTAAATAATTGTTCAGAAGTGATAAGCTCCGAACAGTGATATAAACAGGGGCACATGACTTCTGCAGCGGTGACCTAATGTACAGAAGAAGACGGAGCAGTGTCTTTATCCCTAACAAGATTAGCTTGTTTACTTTTGATAAGAACTTTTCACTCCTGGTAGGTTTGCTTTTATACAGAAGAAATCTCATGCACTTATACCACTGTAACCCTCAATTAGTTTTAGAGGAGCTTAATATGCTAATCACTGCTATAGACCCACAGCCGGACAAGGAAGTGTGAGTCTGAAACTGCTTGTGACTCTGTAAGGCTGTGTCTCTGCAAATTATCTTTTTAATACTGTAAAAAACAGCTCAGGCAAGGTGACTGCCCCCATAATCACATACAGACAAGAGAATTAATAAATGTACAGTCGGAAAACAAAAGCAGCTAAAAAGAATATTTATCAAATCTGGTTTTAATTAGTAAAAAAAATAAAAAATTTGGCGATGCATTCCCCTTAACTTGGGGTGTTGGGGAATAATACACATTCATAAGGGTTTTTTTCTGTTTTTGAGAGATGATTGTAAAGTACCTTCCTTCTGACATTTACACATTCTTGCATGTTTGCTTTGTTTGGTCATATTGTCTGAATGCTGATCTGTTCATAGGTAAATGCCTTCTTAAAGGAAGTCATAATGTTTATACTGATATAAATTTTGGCAGTGACTCCTACAGAAAACTCTACAAAATTTTCCTAGAGACTATTTTGTACAGGGAGAACAAGTTTCACATCTAGTCCTATTCTAGTACATCATATCACACTGAGATGGTTGCGTGACCTTAAAGGGGTTTTGCCACGATCTCACTTCATACCTCCTGTATCCAGCTCTGTGTGCTCAGAAGGGAGCGTGTGTGATTTGTTTGAATTGCATATCATGTGACCCAGCAGTATAACATCACCAGGCCTTTCCTCTCTCTAGCCAAAGAAAGGTCTGTTTATGTAAAGCATTGTGAGTAGCTGAGAGGTAAAGTTTTTGCCTCACAGCACAAGGGTCCTAGGCTCAAATCCCAGCAGGAACCAAACCTGTGCTTTCTTTGTTTTTTTTTTTTCTCTTTCTCAATGCCCATTTAGGTTTCTTTTTTATTTATTTGCACTGTTTGACTAATTACTAAGGAATACAGAGGACGGGAGTAGAATGACAGCACCTGGGGTTTGAACACTCAGTAGCTCCCTGAGAGGAGAAGTATTGTCTGACCAGGACTGAGGAGCTCACAGCCCTGGTCTTATCCCCTGGAGACGAGCTGTAAACAATGGATCACTACAGGAGCAGCTAAAACAAAAACGGTCCAGAATTTTTAATAATAATAATGAAATGTTTATTTCATTTGCAAGTTTCCCACATTAATTTTACTTCTTGGCAAAACCCCTTTAAACGAAAGTCTGACCACCTCTTCCACATTGGCTTGATAGCCTTTGATTATCGATGATCTAAGATCCCCAGGACACTTTAGGACCTACACTCTGGTTATAGGTGTGTTAGTTGGAATGAGCTTGAACATTTACCAACTGCTATATTTCATCTAATTTCATTTTCGATCCTCATCCTTGGCCTAAAAAAACATGTATTAGTCATTGGCAAAATTAACAGGGTAGCAAACATGGCATCTTACATAGGACCCAGCAACCAGTGAAGCTCATATCCATATCCGTGCGGTTAAAGGGTTATTACCTTGTAATGAAGTAGCAGCATATACTGTAGGATCCCTCGACCTCAGAGAGCCCAATTATTTCTCAGAAAAGAAGGGGCCACAACACTGGTTTTGCTCTGTCTTATAATAGTGATGGCATATCCCAGCTTGTTGGAAATGCCCCTTTAATGAAATGTATATAGTGGAAAATCAACGGATTATGAAAAGACGAAGGTAATGGAGGAAAATACACAGGGTAACCTTCATGAGGTGACATTCTGGACTTGTGGCTTGAAGGGGTTGCCCATTGAACCCCCTCCCTTAAGAAAAAAATCTTAGATTGCTTGCCTAAGTCTTTATGTATATCCCTGTGATGTTTTCTGTGCTGTTCTTGTTCTGTATGTAGCCTCCCTTTTCTTTAGATGAGCAGCAGCATTTTCTGTTTTGTGATTTTGCCTTGTTCTGTAAGTGTATGGTCACATGGCGTAATTGCAGGCTGTTCTTCGGGGTGTTATTGTGCTGCAATGCGTCAAGGTACGGCCCACAAATACGGTAATTCATAGCTCTCATTGAGAGATATGATTACCTGCTGTTTTTTTCCTGGCACACGCTACGCGCCGGGAGAAAGATGTGACATGTTGGAGAAAATGAAAGTGAATGGGGGCTGGCACAGAGCGCTTTAGAAGTATGCGCTGGTGAGTGCGTACTTCTAAAACACCCGCTGTGTAGTGGCACCTAAGGTACTCACCACTATATGTCGGGATAAAGCCGAGTGAACATGCTCTAGGCTCCTTTGTTGTGGTTTGTTGATCTTTCTCCCTCCCAGTCTAAGCTTCAGTACCTGCCCCTTGTTTTCTACCGCATGTTTAAAGCTCATTGAGGCAGAACCAAAAAGGAGGTGGCTTTAAAGACAGCCCTGAAAAAAAGCCAAACTCCTTTGGTCACCTGATCTCCCGGGCTGACACAGCACTGTTTCCTGTGTGTCCCGACACAACTACTGAACTTCCTGTTATCAAGTAGCTGATGTAGAATTGTAGGAAGGCCGCAGAAAATGAACTAATAGAACTTGGAAATTGATTATTTAGAAAATATATCTTTTACACTGGATGGCCCCTTTAAGGTGGTCACAGGCCTTATTCCAGTAATGCTATGGTTCCATATTATGCCCCTACTATTACCAGAAATTGTGCAAATCTCTTCCTTTTGAAACCTGGTTACATTTTCACAATGAGGCATCTATAGCTGTGTGCTGCTCAGAAACTGTACTGGGTTAAATATACCAGATGAACTGCAATGAATCCTTCTAGATTTTCATGAGTGTTTTCAAGTATGTGTATATCATGCAGCTGGTGCACACATGTTAGTCATGGCACCTGCACACACATCCAAAAAATCCTGCAGAGATCTCCAGTGTCCCATACTGTGCACAAAGGAATTTACTCATGTAAGCGAATGTGCCTTAGAACAGCTTGTCCCCTGCATGCTGATTTTAAAGGCAAGGTGGTATCTCCTGTGTTACTGCCGAGGGTCCCTGTCCACAGTTAGTGCTCTGTTACATGGCTAATGGAGCTGCATCAGACTTAGGCTATGTTCACACAGTGTAATCGTGGGGCGTACAGTACGCCCTGTAATGAAGCGGGGTGTTTGGGAGTCGCGCTGATCGGTGTGTACAGGGGGGAGGGGGGGGGTGGGCGCGTCCCGCCGGCCCAACAGACTGTCACTACTTGCAGCGCGTAAGCGCCGTGAATAAGTGACATGTCACTTATCTCCCCGGGCGTACAATACGATTGTACAATATGATTGTATTGTACACCCGGGGAGATGAGGCGTTATCCATAATTCTCTGAGGACTGTGGATTACCGTAATTTCGGCGCGCACCTCGCTCGTATTAGAGCGCAAATACGACGCGAAATGCACGCCGAAATTATGCCGTGTGAACATAGCCTTACAGCATGTCCCCACGGCACGGGTTTGCAGCTGGTTTTTCAGACGGTTTTCGGTTTTGAAAACAGTCTGCAAACCGGCTGACAAACTTTTTAAAATGGACCCTATATGGAAAATCCGCACAGCGGTCCTCACTGCACAGATTTTTTGCCCGGCGGTTTTTCAGAATGCTGGCGGTCCGAAAAACATAGAACCTTTTCATTCTTCCGTCCGGTTTTCGGGTAGAACATGAACATGTTTATGGGAAGAGGGAGGGCTTTTCTCAGCTAATCGCGGAGAAAAGCCGCCCCCCTGCGGCCGGGTGCACGGCCCGGAAACAGTACAAATACCATTCGGATAAACCGTCCGGTATTTGTCCTGTGCCGTGGGGACGCGGCCTTACTCGTCAGCAGAGCAAACTGTGTAAAGTACCTCAACTTCTAAATATTGCTATCACTTTATACTTAATCTTCTGTAACTCATACTCCTATAGACAACATCTAAACTAACCTGTTCTGGGAGCGTTTTCATAAAACCTGTATGAGCGACGCTGATTGTTTTGGGGAACTGTTTTGGCGACGGGCTCTGTGTATGTGTAGTATGCTGCTCGGATGACATTGCAACACTGAGTGACGTTGGCACTCGCAGAACTTGTTCTGCTAGCATGCCCGATACTGGCCGTGCATATTGGCTTTTCATAGGTCACTACAATTGCAATATGTAATGCCAGAGGTATCAGCAAAGAGCAGTAAGAAAGCTGTGGCGGGTACAATTAGAACGGTCCCCTTTTTACTTTGTACTTCACCATTGTGGGAGGGTAGGACTTATTTTAGTATTTTTTGGATTTAGCTCAAAAAAGGTAATATTCCTCATTAGCGAGAGGCACCATGTAGGTGTGTGGAAACTTAAAGGGGTTGTCTCACTACATTGATTCATCTTACCTCAGTCCTGTTTTCTTGGTTTCACTTTGAATTCTGGGCCGTGTGTACTGGCTTCCACTAGGCTGCAGTAGAAGCCAGGTCTGGAGCTATAGCAACCAGTGCTGGCAGCCTATCAGGATAGATCAAACAGGTCTGTAGCTATAGCAACCAGAGAAACCAATGCAGCCCATACAAGAGGGGATATCTCAGAATAAGTAGGACACTGTTCATGGACATATATTGCAAAGTTACTTGTTTTTCCAAGATCTTTAACATAAAAAGCAATCCTTGTCGTGAGATGACCCTTTTAAGTCAGTCGCGCTACTGAATTTTAAATATCTTTAAAAAAGCTGAAGGAACAAGAGCTGGAACTCTGTAGTGCCACCTTTTTATTTAGTGTTCTTCAAATCATTGATCCTTGCAATATGACTGGGAATAAACCAGTACGTGCTGGGAGAAAAGTGAGAAAAGCGAGATGTCACTTCTAACGTTCTCCTCTGCTTACGCGCAGAGGAGAACGTAAGTGAATGGGGGCCGACACAGAGCACTTTAGAAGTACGTGCTGGCCAGTGCATACTTATAAAACACCTGCCGTATAGCGTTGTGCACGGTACTCACCGCTATACGGCGGGATAAAGCCAGGTGAACATACCCTAAAACTACATCCCTAGGTATTAATCTACAGACAGCTGTTTTGGAAGGTTTGCCCCTCATACACTCCATTTAATAGGGCGTGCTGCAGAGTCTTTTTTTTTTTTTTTTTCCCTTGAGCTTATTTGAATATGTTTAAATTTCGGTGGGTTTTCCATGTCATAACAGTCCGCACACACCTACATGGTGCCTCTTTCTAATGAGGAACATTACCCCTTTTGAACTTAGTCTAGAGCCTCTCGCCTAGACAGCCAATACTCTATTCTGCACTGATGTCTGCAAATCAATATCTGTTATGACTTTACTCCCAGCCATATTGTAAGGCTCACTGAGTCATTTGACTTTGGGAACACTACATTTAATAGGTGGTGCATGGTCCTAGACTGTTTAAATATATTTTTTGGATTGAGGTGTAGGGTTACACCTTTTAATCGTATATGCTTCTGCTTCAGAAATTCTGGAACCACAAGCTCCAGCATGCCAGGTTTGCAACCGTTGCTAACAACTATTTAGACACAGTTATATACAAAAAAAAGTGTGACTGCCTAGCCCCTACTCAGTTCAGACTGCCTATGGTTGGCCAATGGGGCTCTGACTAGCTAGAGTGGATGGGAAACCCTGGAAAGCACAGGGCTGTCACTCCAGTACAGACTGCTGCATTACTAATTCCCATATCCCTACTGTTGCCGTTCTTGCAAGCACCACTTTTTAGATCCCAAATCCATACCTGAGTAGACCACTGCTTAGCTTATAGCAGGTGTCGGGTTTAAACTCATGGATATCTATCAACTTTGGCACCAAACAGTCCAAAATGAGGTGTTGTGAGGGTTGCGTTTTGGTCTCTTGAGTATTTAGGCCAGTTTCCATTCATAGTATTGTCTGAGCTAAAATTTTAGGAGGACATTATACAGCCAAAACTATGTGGACACCTAGACTCCTTCCAAAACCATGGTTGTTAATATGGACTTCAGTCACCTTTTGTGCTTATAAATTTTTTTCATTTTGGAAGGGTTTTTTTGCACAAGAATTTGGATTGTATGAAAATGTGTACCTGTTCAGCCAAAGAAAGTTTGACAAGAAAGTTTGGTTTATTATCACTGTTGCAGCTTATCCCAAAGTTGTTTGATGGGGTTAAGTATAGGGCTCTCTGCACTCCACTTAAGTTCCTCCACAAACCATGTCCTTGTGAAGCTCCCATTGTGAACAGGGGCACAATCCTATTGGAACAGGAAAGGGCCTTCCTCAAATGGTTAGAATAAGTTAGAAGTATAAAGTATGATTGTCTAAAGGTCAGTCCACATGGCGAGGTTTTTGGTCGGGTTTTCGGATTTGAAAACCGACCAGCAACCTTCCACATAGACTTTAATAGGAAATTTGTTCAGTAGTCCGCACTGAACAGATATTCTGACGGCCTTTTTTTTACACCGCCGGCGTTTCATAAAAATTTCAACATGCACAATCTTCCGCCTGGTTTTCAGGTAGAAGATGTACATTTCAATGGTTGAGGGGGGACAAGGAATCCAAAAACCGTGGACAGAACTGTCCCCCAAGACTATCCAAAAGCCGAAAAAATACCGATCCTCAAGACAGAATCCAACCGGTATTTGGACACTGTCGTGTGGATGCACCCTAACATTACTTTGAATGCAACTGAAATAATAATCCCTTACAACTTAAATGGGTTTTGCCACGATCTAATGTTGACGTGGGATCCTCCAAAATGGATATTTAATCACTTTTCTAAATATATGTCATTAAAAAAAGTGAAGCCTGTGAGATCTACAGCCTGACTAAGATGCCCTTAGTTTCCTGACCGATTACATTCGACACGAGACCAGGAGCTGATCCGGCTGCGCTTGCATTGTTTGCACTTATCTGATGGCAGGGAGCATGAACGAGCTTTGAAGGGACTGGGGAGAAAAGATCGTGTGTCTTTCGTATAGAGAATCCACTGGTTGTAATGTAATTATCTGAGTAAACATGCAGACGCTCCCTGCTCAGCCCCCCTCCCTCTCTCCCTGCATCAGTTTGTGAAAAAATGAAAGAAACTTATCTTCTCTCCTGAGCAGATAAGAGGGAGAAACAAAACCCGTAGAGCTTCTGCACAATACAGTTATCCCTGTGGATTAGCCAAACAATGTTTACTCAACTACAGAGACTGAATATCAGGAACGTGCATGGGAGGTGGAGTGATGACATCACAGAGGAGGTACTTGTTTTTTTAAACACAGAAACACAACACCCCTTTTTTCAAGCCTCAAGAGGGGCGTATCAACCTGTTACGTGAGGAACTGACTTTTTGGCAAAACCCCTTTAAGGGACCTAGCCGAAAACCTGAGGAACAGCCCCATACCAGTATGGATGTGCTGCCCAGTTTTGCAGTAAGCACTGTGCATTCTCCAGTTATTCATTGAACCCACATTTGTTCATCACTGTCGGATATTGAGACTTGATTCAGCACAGCTGAGAACATTTCCAGAGTCCAGTGGTGGTGTGCTTTATATTTCTTTAGCAGATACCCGGCATTGTGTTCGGTGATTTTAGGCTTGTGTGCAGATGGTCATCCATGGAAACCTATTTCACTCCAGCTCCTGATACACCATTCCATGTAGATGTCCCTTCCAGAAGCAGTAAAAGCTATGTAGTGAATGCTACAACAGAGAATAGGCGATTTAAATATTTTGTAATGCATCACATGCATGAGCACTTGACAACTATGTCCTACATGTTTCCATGGTCTACTAAGCTTTACTCTAGATACTTTCATTTTAAAATAGTTTTTGCCACCCGAAATTTTCTCAATTCATACCCTCCTGCATTCCAAAATGCCTTTCCCTTAAAAAGCTTTTTTGTTGTGCTCAGGAAGGGGGGCGTGTGGGGGATTTGGTATTGGGGGAAAAAATTGCATAAATTCAATTGTGAGGGCCCTACAGGAGGTTATGACCAAAAATCCACCAGGGGCCCACTTATTCTCTCCTCATCAGTCATTTAAGAAGGGGGATTTTTGTTGCTATTTAAATGTGTAGAAGAACTATGTTAGTTTTGGGGCTCAGAGGAAAACATTTTTACCTCACAGCACAAGGGTCCTAGGTTCAAATCCCAGCAGGAACCAAACCTGTGGATTTTATTTCTCTTTATCAATGCACAGACCTCATTGAGGTTTCTTTTTTTTAAATTTATTTGCACTGTTTGATTAATTACTAAGGCCTCATTCACACGGCGTATTTGTCCGCGGATTGGCGCCGGATTTGCGCTTCAGTCTGGCGCCAAACCGTCGGAGTAATTACGGTAATCCACTGCTCTCATAGAGAACAGTGGATTCCGTCGCTCCTCCCCGCTCGGCGAATCCGCCGCGGGGGGAGAAAGTGACATGCACATTATTTACGGCGCGTACGCGCCGTAAACAATGCATTGTCTATGGGGCCGGAGAGCGGCGCCCCGCCCCCGTCCCGCCCCTTATTTACGCCGAATTTGTGAGCGCACAAATCCGTTGTGAATAAGCCGTGTGAACACGGCCTTAGGAGAACATTGGACGGGAGTAGAGTGACAGCACCTGGGGTTTGAACACTCCTGCCTGAGAGGAGAGGTGACGTCTGAGCATGTCAACCAGGACTGAGGAGCACTCAGCCCTGGACGTATCCCCTGGAGACGAGCTGTAAACAATGGATCACTAAAAGAGCAGCTAAAACAAAAACGTCGCAGAATTTTTAATAATGATGAATGGTGAAAATGTTTATTATTTAATTTACACACTTCCCACGTCAATTTTACTTCGAGGCAAAACCCCTTTAACAATGTCCTACCTGTTCTGAGATATCCGCTCTTGTATGGGCTGCATCAGCTCCTCAGGACGCTATAGCTACAGACCTGTTTGATCTCTCCTGATAGGCTGCCAGCACTGGTCGCTTTAGCTACAAACCTGGCTTCTACTGCAACCTAGTTGAGTTCAGTGGCGTGTTTACTGCCTTCTAAGTGAAACCAAGAAAACAGGACTGAGGTAAGATGAAGCAATGTAGTGAGAAAACCCCTTTAAACTGCCTTTATTACCAGCAACCTTCTTTCCGTTGTCTAAATTGATCAGAAAGGTGTTTCAAGTAAGTAATCAATTACGGTGTTTGTAGTCTTTTGGATTATCAACACATTAACTGAATACTCACTTTCAAGTTTTGAGAAGTGAAAAAAACTTGCTAGTAATAAAGGCAGTTTAAGTTTTTGCTGCGTTTTTTGTGCAGTAAGGCACAGCAATTAATGCTGTACATTGCTGCACAAAAAACGCTGCAAAAACGCACCATGTGAAAGCACCCTTAGGCCATGTTCACACGGCTTAAAATGGGCCGTATTCGGTCCGTAATTACGGGACCGGGTGCGCAAATTTTTGGGCTGAAAACGTCCCAATTTATTACGGTAATCAACAGATCTCATAGAGAACTATGGATTACGTCTCCTCTCCTGGTAATACAAGTCTATGGGCCGGCGAAGTGCCAGCCCCGCGCTCACTCCCCCGCTTCCACACCGCCCACACGGCGTAATTGCGGGGCATAATTACGTCCCGCAGTTAAGCCGTGTGAACATAGCCTTAGGCTGTGTCTACACGACAAAAAATGACCTGAAAACCAAATCCTAACAACACTCATAAACTAAATTTATTATTTATTTATTTTTGTCCACTGCCTATGAAAAACTGCTGAGAAAATGTCCTTTTTTGGTGCGTTTTGCATTTTTTTATGGTGCTTTGCACGTTTTTCGACACAAATTTTTGCAGAAATGCACAGCATTAGATTTGCTATGTATTTCTGCAGAAAAACGCACCAAAAACGCTCAGCGCTTTTCATAGACTCCAATATCAAATTTTCTGCCCTGCTATGTTTCAAAAAATTAATAAAATGAGCAGAAAAAAGACGCCCTGTGGAGACAACAGGACCTTTTTACTATTAAAGTCTATGGGACCTATTTCAGTCGTTTTGTTCAGAGGTTTTTGAAACTGAAAAATGCTGACAAAACAGACGTGTTTCTGTGTGCATATGCGCCGCAGTATGCTGTGGGCCACACGTATGAAAACTGTCTAGGTCTAAAATTCACTTTGTTGCCCATAGCAACCCATCAGAGCACCCCTTTCATTTCATATAGTGCTCTGGGGCCCTCTGGCTGCTAGGGGCAACAAAGTGAATTTTTGACCTAGACAGTTTTTATACATGTGGCCCCGTTTGTTTTTGAAGTACGCGCTTATCAGTGCATACTTCCAAGGACAGGGGGGGCCTGCCCCCGGCCGGCCCCATTAACTCCCATTTTCAGCGACCTGTCACTTCTCTCCCGTAAGACGAGGAGTAATTTATAGTTCTCTATGAGCGCTATGAATTATCATAATTGCAACACGCATTTCGCCCCTACTTAAAGGGGTTTTGCCACCATGTAATGTTGACGTAGGAACCTCCAAAATGGGTATATAATCACTTTTCTAAATATATGTGATTAAAAAAAGTGAAAACTCGAGAGCTACAGATTTCTCAACCCCCTTGGTTACCACAAAGCTTCCCCTAGTCACGACCCAGGAGCTGAAAGGCCGCGCTTGCGTGAATCACTTCTTATCTGATGACAGGCAGAATGAATGGTCTTTTAAGGCACCGTGGTAGCAATAAGTTTTCTTTTGTATACAGAATAACTAGCTGTAGTGTTATTAGTTTCCCTACTTTATCTGTTTGAAGAAGCTTTCAAGCTGCTGTTTAGAATAGGTGTTCTCTTTTGTAAAACAGAATTCACAAGTTATAGTTTGATTATTTGAGTGAACATGTCACAGGATCCCCTTTATGCAGGCTCTGTGCTCTGGCTGTGTGCGTCTGTCTCTTGCTGCGTGATTTTTTTTACTTTACATTAGCTGCTTACAGATAAGGTTTCTCCTGACAGTGCCGTCTGAGGCTCTGTGTCTTGCTGTATTGAATCCACTGTTGAAACTGTTTATTAGTTAATTTAAGTTTTGAGACGCTCCCTTTGGATTCCTCACTCCCCCCTCCCCTCTCCCTCTCTCCACTGCAGCTTCATGACTCAGCATGATTTGTTTACATCTTGCTCTCATGCTGAACGGAGGTCAGTACTTGGTCTGGTGGCAAATCCCCTTTAAGCTCAAATACGCAGCAAAATGCATGCTGTAATTACTGCGTGTGAACATACCCTTAGGATGCTTTTATACGGAGCGTTTTTGGTGCGTTTTTTTGATCCGTTTTTGGATGTATTTTTTGTGCAGAAATATACAATTTTAGTTGCTGTTTTTTTCTGCATGAAAAACACTTCCAAAAACGCACAAAATAACCCAAAAACCGCTCCATGTGAAAGCGCCCTTCGAATGACGCAATCTATCACAAATCTTTGTCCTTCGCTATGTGCTTGATTTTATGCACCTGTTTTCAATGGATGTACCGTGCTTGATAGAGTCCACATACATTTGGCCTTATAGTGTCTAGCTAGGTGAAGTTCCTTGTGGCATTCTGTTTGTGAGCTTCCATAGTTTGTAGATGTTGGGATTAGAAGTGCTGTGACTACCGGAAACCCCAAGAACAAATATTCAGTCCCACAGAAATCCTCATTCCTTGGCTGGTGTAGAGTTCATTGCTGGCATGCTTGAGACACCAGATCTGAGGCGGTAAATGAAAGCTTCTGAATGTTTGTGTGTGGAATAAAGAACTCTGTGTAAAGGGCAGAAAATGCATTAGGGAATGAAATTTCCTCTGTTTAATTACTTTGAAACTAAAGAAAGACTGCTCTATAGTGCTTGCTGCTTGGCTTCTAAGCATGGCCCAACCCCTCCTCCCTCCTTATAGGATATAAGCACTGACTGTTGGCATGCGCTATATACATCTGCTCTATTCCCTATGGGGCCCGTAGCTATGTTACAGTATCCGCGGGGCACTTCTTCTTCTTTTTTTTTTTTTTTTTTTTTTTTTTTTTTTTCTTTTCATTCTTTACGGTATCCCAACAGATAACTCAAATGTAGTCTTTAATGTAGTGTGAACCCACCCTTACTATACTGAAACGGTAATCAAAACAGTCACAGTGGACACAACATTGTTTATTTACGGTATGGTCGACTTTTAAAGGGGTTTTGCCACGAAGTAAAATTGATGTGGGAAACTTGCAAATGAAATAACAAACATTTTCACCATTCATTATCATTAAAAATTCTGCACCGTTTTTGTTTTAGCTGCTCCTTTAGTGATCCATTGTTTACAGCTTGTCTCCAGGGGATACGACCAGGGCTGAGAGCTCCTCCGTCCTGGTCACACATGCTCAGACATCACCTCTCCTCTCAGGCAGCTACTGAGTGTTCAAACACCAGTGCTGGCATTCTACTCCCGTCCTCTGTACTCCTAAATAATTAGTCAAACAGTGCAAATAAATAAAAAAAAAAAAAAACTCAATGAGGTATGTGCATTGATAAAGAGGAACCACAGGTTTGGTTACTGTAGGTATTTCAACCTAGGACCCTTGTGCTGTGAGGTAAATACTTTACCTCGGGTTACTACAGTTTGTATACATAAAACCTTTCTTTGACAAAGGAGAGGAAAGGGCCCGGGTGATGTAATTTTGCTGGGACAAATATCAATTCAAAGAAATCAAACCCCCCCTTTGAGTACCAGCGCGAAGAGCTGGATACAAGACGTATGAAATGAGATTGTGGCAAAACCCCTTTAAGGGGATTTCAGCGCCATTTCAATGCTGTAACTGCCAATACACATGAATGGAGAGCAGAAAAACAGCATCTCAAAACAATTTGCAATCGACATCCAAAAAGCACATCTGAAACTGCAAATCCACATTTAAAAACCTCACGAAATCAGCTGATATTTTCAGCACTGAAAAACAGCCGAGTGACTCTACCCACAGGGTATTTCTGCCAAAAAACCATGTTGGACATTTCCATCTGATGCGTTTCCAGCAAGGTTTCTCGACGCCTCGGATTTCTGCCTAGGATTTTCACTAATTGAATCATTTTTTCCCCTCTGTTTTGATGCGGTTTTCCATTCAAAAGGGGATTCACCCTTATCCCCCCAAAAAAGCGGGAAAATCGTGAATCCGTTCAAAATAATGAACATATTCGTTCCTTTTTTTCACCCCTGGTTTTTAAATTATTTAAAAATCCCTGTTTTTTATTTTTTGGTAGAACAAAATACGGACATCAGGGGTTTACGGAGGTACCTTTTGTAAAAATGGGTTGTACGTACTGCTACCTATGGGGTTTTTTCCCCAACAGTTTTTTGGATCCTTTTTTTAGATGCGTGTTTGGCCCTTTTGGACCCTAAATGGCCCAAAACCTGTTTAACAATGTGGTGTGTTTGCTTTTGCTTAAAATGTAAAAACGCCCCGGGTGTTCAGAGGTGATCGCCGATATTGTTTTTTATGTTTTTTGTGATGCATCTTTCAGATCCATTCAAGAATTGTCTGTCCAATTTTGATGGGAAAGATGCAGCAGGAGACCTTTTTAAAACTAAGGTTATCCTCTGCAGCCAAACGCCCCCCCTGCATGTTGGAGGTTTTTCGGACCCAAAAAAACTTACCAACACGCCTGTGAATCCCCCTCCCCCATCTTTCCTGTGCTTATTGACCAAGGCTATCTGGGATGACTGATCTGGTGACTAGATCTTTTATTTAATATTACACTTGGTGCCTTTTGTCCTTTTTGAGCCGCCCTTTTTAAAATTGTTTTCAAAAAATTTTTTTCCCCAAAACCCTTAAAGTTTTTACACTTCTGTTCCTTCCTCATTTTTTTTGTCTCACCCATTATTATGGACCTTTATACTTTAGTGCTCTGTAAAAAATTGCGCTGTATATGCTTTTTACATATATTTACCATAAAACCAAAGCTAATTCTCATGGCAACCCCCCCATTTTGCCCGTCATAGGCTCTTTTTCACACTTGTTCACATCCCTTTTCCCTATATGCGTGTATTGGTGGAAGCAAAGTATTGTCGGTTGGCCTCGGTTCAATGGTTTACATGGAGTTTGCGGTATAATATCCACAGGTGTTGCTATTGAAAAAAGGCGACGTTTTTTTTTTTTTTTTTTTCTATTTTCACTTCGGTTTTGTATACGGATATCTTGGGTAGCATTTGTTATGCTATAGGGGTTGGAATCCTCCAAGCATCCCGGGATGTCAAATGCATACCCGTGGTTATTAGCCTTACGAAATCTACATCTTGATGGATTATAGAGGGTGTCATGCAGAGCCCACAATGGTTGTGATAGCAATGTGACTGGCAAATCTTTCCTTTAGGCTTATGACAGATGGTGCATGGCAAAAGTCCCCAGGATGGTGTTAGGGGCCGTTACACGGCACAGTGAAAATACGATGGGGAAACCCGGGGTAAAGCTGTTTTGGGGGAAAAAAAGCCCCCCCCCCTTGCATCAACTTTTTCACATTCCCCCCGAAAAAAACGGGCGGAAAAATAAACATGTTTTTCGCAGGGGTTTTGGGTCAAAAAAAAGTCCGGTGGAAAATAGTGCAGTGGGGACCCTGTGTGGGTTTTATTAAGGTCCATTTTAAAAAGTGGACACCCGGTTTACGGCTTTTTTAAAAACCCCAAAAACTGTCTGTAAAACTGGGAAAAAATGCGGGGGGACAAGGCCTTACCCCCTTGCGAAAATTTTGCCAAAATTAACCTTTGTGTTGCTGGTCAGTCTAAATGGAGTTATGAGAAAATGCGCAAATTGAAGTAACCCAAGGCCAGTCAAAGGCAAAAAGGGGCCATATTTTGGCCCGTAATTACGCGCCAAAAGTGGCAAATTCGGGCTGAAAAGGGCCCCATTCATTACGGTAATCCACAGTTTCCATAGAAAACTATTTTAAACTTCGCCTCCCCCTGGAGTTATTGCATTTCACTTTCTAGCGGTATATGCGCCGCTAGTAATGTTTTGTATAGGGCCCCGGGGGAAAGTCCCGGGCCCCCCCGCCCCGCCCCCGGCCCAATGGGAAATTTGGGGAGTAATTACGTCCCGAGTTAAGCCTGTGAACCAGCCTTAAAAAGGCTCTTATAAAATTTTTTGGGCGTTAATTTCGGGTTTACTGAACATCCCTCCTGTTGCAGCCAAAACTTTTGGTCCTATGTCATTTTTTTGATATTAAGATAGGACCAATTTTTTTTTGAAACCCCAAAAGGACATTAAAGGGGGACTTTGGGGGACTAGATTTGGGCTGCGAGGACGTTCCCTTGTCAGGCGGGAAAGAAACCCCCTAAAACAACTTAAACCAGTGTTCTAAAAACCCTGGCCTTAAGTTCCCCACCAACAGATTTTTTCCGGTTTTCCCTTTAACCCCCTTCAACCTTGGCCGTACCCCTTTCTCCAGGTCGTTGGGGGGTTTTCCAAACCGGGAGATGGATACGCCCTGGGATCGCGCGGCTCAAAGCAGGTTCACGCGTTTGGGGCGGGTGTCAGGTATATTAAGCTGACATCCCGCAGCGTGGGCCCCCGACCCCGGTCGCTCGGGGGGGGGGGGGGGGCGGTTAACCCCCTTAAATTATCGCGCCGATGGGGGCGAAAACAAAGAGGAGCGGGGAGATCGCTCCTCCTGGTTTGGTGGCCGGCAGCAGGCCCCGGGTTTTGGGGATGTGCAGCCCTGCCTCCCCCTAAGACAGCCGGGGGGGGCAGAAAAGTCTTGGGTTGTCTATGATTCCGACGCCCGGCCCGCCCCCTGTGGGCATGCCCCCGGCATCGTGACTGACAGTTTTCATAGGAAACAGTATAGCAACAAGCTATGCACTGATTCCAAATTAAAAGGAGAGCAAAAGACCCCCATTCAAACCCCCTATGGGGAAAAGAAAAAAAATAATAAGTGAAAAAAAAGAAAAAAAAAAGTGAAAAAACATGAAAAAACAAAAACACAAAAAAAAAGTAAAACAGGGTAACCCCCTTTTTCCCCCTTTCAAACCCAATCCCCCCAAAAAATGATCAAAAATAAATAAAGTACCCATTTTTTGGTATCGCCGCGTGCGAACGACCTGCCCTATAATCTGTCATGTTAAATTAACCCTTGGTGGAGCCGTAAAAAAAAAACCCCCAAAAAAACAATCACAGAATTAAGATTATTGTTCATCCCGCAGCACTAAAAGGAAAAAAAAGCGTTCAAAAAACTCCTTTTAAAACGAAAATTGACCAATTAAAATTCGTTCATCCCGAAAAAAAAAGTCCTTACAGCTTGTATACGGAAAAAACACTCCCCGGCCACTTTATTAGGTACACCAGTAGAAAACGGTTGGCCCCTTTTTCCCTTCAAAACCTCCCTCAATTCTTCGTGGCATAGATTCCACAAGGTTTTTGCCACAATGCACTTTTGGAAAAAAAGGGGGGCCCAAAAAAAAAAATTTTTTCCCCCACCCCATGACACCACCACCACCAGCCGAACGTTGATACAAGGCAGGAGGGGATCATGCTTTCATGGTTGTTGACCCAAAAATTCGCCCCCATCCGAAGTCGCAGCAGAAAATCAAGATCATAGACCAGGCAACGTTTTTCCAATTTTCTACGCCCAATTTCGATGAGCTGGGAATTGGGGCCTCAGTTTCTTGTTCTTAGCTGAAAGGAGTGCCCCTGTGGTTTTGGGTGCTGTAGCCCCCCTTCCCTAAAAGTTCGCCGTACGGGGGGTTAGAGATGCTCTTCTGCCTCCCTTGGTTGTAACGGGTGGCTATTGAGTCACTTTTGCCTTTCTTCAGCTCGAACCAGTCGCCCATTCCCCTTTGCCCTCGGGCATCAACAAGGCATTTCCCGCCCACAGGGACGCCGCTCACTGGATGTTTTTTCTTTTCGGACCATTTCTGAAAAACCCTAGAGATGGTTGGTGCGTGAAAACCCCAGGAGATCAGCAGTTTTGAAATATCAACCAGCCCTTCTGGCACCAACAACCATGCCACGTTCAAGGCACTCAAATCACCTTTTTCCCCCTACTGATGCCGGTTTTTAAACTGCAGGAAATTTGTTTGACCTGTCTACATCCCCTAAATGACTGATTGCCCCCCTGTGTTTGGCTGATTAAAAAATTAAGTGTTAAGAGCAGTTGGAAGGTGTCCCTAAAAAAAGTGCGGTAAGTGTAGAAAAGTAAGCTTCAAAAGATGGTGCTAAATTTTGTTTTACACACTAAAAACACTTTTTTTTTTTTTTTAAAGTGTTCATTTAAAAAAAAAACTATATAAATAGGGTACGCCTAATCGTAGCGACCAAAGGTAAAGTACTTTCAGGGGTTTACCTGCAGGTGACCCCTTTTAAAAAATAAAAACACTATAGGTTTGCAGTATTTTCTTCACCTGGCCCCCAAAAAAATGGTTTTAAAAGGATCAAAAAGCCTTGCCCCCCCCAAAAAAAAGATACAAAAAAAAAAAACGTCAATATTTGCAAAAAACAAGTCCCTACACACTCCAAGACAAAAAAATTTAAAAAGTTATGGCTTCGGACTATGGGATGCAAAAAGTATTTTCCTGGTTGAATAAAAATTTTTTATAGTTAAAGCAAATAAAACATAAAAAAATATACAAATTGGGGTACGGTGTAATGTTTGACATGCTGAGAAAGCTACCATGTCTATATACCCTACAGGACCCCTATAAAAAAAAAAATAAAAAACCCTACCCAAGATTGCTGTTTTTTGTTCAAAACACTCAAAAAAAACCTTAAAAAAAATGAACATTTTCATCATATGCCCCAAATGGTACCAATAAAAACTTTAACTATCCCGCAAAAAAAACCCTACACAGCCTGCACCCCAAAATAAAAAATTTTTTGGCTGTCAGAATAGGGCAACATAAAAAAGCAATTTTTTTTGACTTATTTTCTGTTTAAAAATTTAAAAAAAAAAAAAACTATTAAAATAAATTTTTATTTTTTAACTGTACCGACTCCAAGTAAAGTTTTTTCACATCATTTACACTGACGGCGAATGCTGTAAAATTGAAAATCAAAAAACAATGACCGAAATGCCTTTTTCCCCCCCATTTTCATTGCCCAATGCTAAAAAAAACTATGGAAACACCCGTGCACCAAAAAACACAGTACACCCTAGATGAATCCCTGTGTGTGTTGACCAAAATGGGGCCAATTTTGGAAGGTTTCGCCTGTTTCTGTACTTTGGGGTCTTTTCAAAAAGCGACATGGGCCCCACCAAAATTTTGCGTTCCAAAGCCAAATAGGCTCCCCCCCTTATCGCCCTGTATGCGCCCCAAAAGCAGTTTTTCACCCACAGTGGGTATTGCCGAATTGGAAGAAATTGCTTAACAAAGTTTTAGGGGTTTTTTTTTCAGGATTCCTTGATTATGAAACTTTTTTGATAAAAATTGCAAATTTTTTGGGAAAAAAATGTTTTTTTAAATTTTCACAGCCTTTTTCTTATTTTTGTGAAAATTTCGTGTGGGGTCTACAACTCAATGCCCCCCCGGATATATTCCTTAAGGGGGTAGTTTTTAATATGGGGTCTTTTTGGGGCATTTTTTAAGTTTTAGCACTTAGGGGGGTCCCCCAAAACCCGAAAAAGGCGCCTAAATTTTAAAATCGTATTGAAAAAGGACCCATTTATTAGGGCCCTCCTATTTGGGGGGTTATGGTTGGCAAATAATGCACTAGGGGCCCCTATGGGGATATTCAAAAAAAAGGCAGACCTGGGGGAATGATATTAAGTTGCATTTACCCGTCCTTTTTTGATTTTATGAATAATGGAAAATATTGAAATCGCAATAAAAGTGAAATTTTTAAATTTCACCTACACTTTGCTTTAATTTTGTGAAATACTAAAGGGTTATCAAACTTTCTAAATAGTGTTGTAAAAACGTTAAAGGGTTAGTTTCTCAGATGGTGTCACTTATGGGGGGTATCAACATGCAGGGGCCCCCAAACCCGTCAGAACTGGAGTGGTCCCTAAAAAACTTTATATTGAAAGTTTTTGAAAATGTGAGAAAAATTTTACTAAAATTTCTAAGCCCCCAAAAATCGTAAAAAAAAAAAAAGACATTTAAAAAAATGATGCCAAAAACCCATTGGCATATGGTAGATGCTATTTTTTAAACTATTTTTTGGGGAAAATTATCGTCGCACCCCAAAATTTTTTCAACTTTAAATCGCAAATTTTCTAAAATTTTTTATGAAATTTTGAATTTTTCAAAAAAACAAAAGGATTGTATGGATAAAAATTTCTTACTAACTTTTAAAACCAATGTGTCACGAGAAAAAAAATCCTGAATCAAAAATAGGTAAAAGTGTCAAAAATTTTTTCTCACATAAAGGACTTTGCCAATTTCAAAATAGGGGTGTGTCAGGAAAGGGCAAAAAGGTGGTCCCCTTAAAGGGGGTTAAAAATGCCAGGTATTAATTATTTCCGTGGGTTTTAAGGATATCTTTGAGAAGGATGTCTTAAAACTTTTCGTTTAAAGAACTCCGCTTTAAATAACCCTTTGGGTATTTTCCGCCCGGTGTATTGAGGTTGTTGTTAGCGCTGCAATACACGAGTTTTGGAGGCGCACGTATTCGTGCTAACATTGACGTCACTTTTTCCCCCGCCGTACAAAATTTTTGTTTGTCGTGCGGGGGAATTACCGCTTTTTGGCGGATTTTGCTGCGTTGACGCCAATCGTGGGGGAAATGGGAAAACTTGTAACATGCCCTTTACCCCGTCTTAGAGAGGATTATGTTTTGGATAGAGTAAGAGAAAAAAAAATTTCACGAGTTGGTGGAACCTTGAACAGGCCCCATTTGGCAAAATTTCCCCTTTTACTAAAAAGGGGCCTTCCTCAAAATTTTTTTTACTAGACGACCTTACCCATTCATGCACATATGGCTTTCCCGAATACAGATTCAGTGAAGTAAAAAAATTTTTCGAAATGCTGTGTACTTTTTTAGTCTTAAGTCCCCCATTAATTTTAAAAACAAAGTCCTTAAAAAGTGCAGGTAATAAATTTCCCCCAATTACCAAATTTTTCAATAAAATGTAAATTTTGGTTTGGTAAGGACTCGGACCCCTTTTTTCATCACCTTCGTTCAGAGCTCAGGTCACTGTTGAACTTAAACATGCAGAATTATACCCTTCGAGGTCGTATTGGGAGTGTTTGGGCATTGGTCAGTTTTTTGAAAATAACTGCGGGTATTTTTTATTCAGTCGCCTCCAGATATAACAAGGAATTGTCTTTCAGGTTCTGCTTATTCTTGTATAATTTTCTTAATTTCGTTTATCAGGAGACAGCAGGGCCGTCGGCCCCAAGGGGGGTCCTGTCGTTTTGAGGGATCTGCAGAGTGAGGTGGAAGGTGTGAAGATTTATGTTTTAAAATGTAGAGGAATCTCTTAGCTGAGGAGAGAACCCTTTACCAATTGAGAAACAAAGACAGAGGACCTGGAGGCCAGTGTAAGTATGCTTCCCTTATCCCCCGTAAATGACATTTGAGTGTTTTTTGCTTATATTTAATTTTTTTTCCCCAAAAATGCACTTGCTTTTTTCGGGAGTCTTATTTTTCCCCCAAAAAATTT
>JAODAL010047773.1:0-29594 GCA_025379985.1 Phyllomedusa bahiana | reverse complement strand
GTGTTTGCTGCAGCAGATCGCTCCCTATAGTTATTTTTAGAGGCAGCTGTGTGTTTGGATGTTTTGGGATGCAGCAGGTCGCTCCTATAGTTATTATAGAGGCAGCTGGTTTTTGGTGTGTTGATGCAGCAGGGTCGCTCTCTATAGGTTATTATAGAGGCAGCTGGGTGTTTGGTTTGGGGTTGGATGCAGCAGGATCGCTCCCTATAGTTATTATAGAGGCAGCTGTGTGTTTGGATGTGTTGGATGCAGCAGGTTCGCTCCCTATAGTTTATTATAGAGGCAGCTGTGTGTTTGGATGTGTTGGATGCAGCAGGATCGCTCCCTATACTTTATTATGGGAAGCAGCTGTTGTTTTGGTTTGTGTTGGATGCAGCGGGGTCGCTTTTATAGTTTATTATAGACCCAGCTGTGTGTTTGGATGTGTTGGATGCGGCAGGATCGCTCCTTATAGTTTTATTAAGAGGAAAGCTGTGTTTGGATGCATTTTGGCTGCAGCAGGATCACTCCCTATAGTTTGTTATGGGGCTCCTGCTGCGTCTTTCGGATCAAGAATCTGCATGACAGTTCTTGGAACGGATCCAAAAGATGCAATGAGACGAATTGGAGATCACTCGTTTGAACGCCGATGCATGTTTGAAAGTAAAAGCTATGTAAATTATTATTATTAGTATTATTATTTATTTTAGAGCGCCATTAATTCCAGGGCGCTGTACATTTAAGGGGAATTACATACATAACAAATGTTGAACAATTACAATGGTGATAAAAATGACTAGTAACTGAAACAGAGAGGAAAGAGGACCCTACCCGCGAGGGCTTACAATCTACAAGGAAGAAGGGGAGAGACAGAAGGTGTGGGACAGACATGCTTGTGGGCCGGTGTAGTGGTGGTGGGGTTAGTGTGGATTGTAGGCTATCCTGAAGAGATGGGTTTTCAGGTTGCTTTTGAAGCTGGTGAAAGTGGTGGAGAGTCTGGTGGGTTGGGGCAGTGAGTTCCAGAGTGTGGGTGAAGCACGGGAGAAGTCTTGGAGACGTTGTGTGAGGAGCTGATAGAGGGGAGCAGAGGAGAAGGTCCTTTGAGGAGCGGAGATTGCGAGAGGGGAGGTATCTGGAAATTAGAGCAGAGATGTATGGAGGGGAGAGGTTATGGAGAGATGTATGGAGGGGAGAGGTTATGGAGAGTTTGTAGGTCAGGGTGAGTAATTTGAACTGAATTCGTTGGGCAATGGGCAGCCAGTGAAGGGATTGGCAGAGGGGATCGGCAGAGGAGTAGCGAGGAGAGAGGTGAATCAGACAGGCAGCAGAGTTTAGGATGGATTGGAGGGGAGCGAGGGTGCTAACTGGGAGGCCATAGAGAAGGATGTTGCAGTAGTCAAGGCGGGAGATGACAAGGGCGTGGACTAGCGTTTTAGTAGTGTCAGAGTTGAGGAATGGGCGGATGCGTGAAATATTTTTCAGGTGGAGGCGGCAGCAGAGGTGAGGGATTGGATGTGCGGTTTGAAGGATAAAGAGGAGTCAAAGGTTATCCCAAGGCAGCGGACTTGTGGAGCTGGTGAGAGAGTGTAGAGCCATTGACTGTGATAGAGAGATCAGATGGAGGGGAGGAGGGGGACGGTGGAAAGATGGTGAATTCTGTTTTATCCACATTTAGTTTTAAGCGACTGGAGGAGAAGAAGGAGGAAATGGATGATAGGCATCCATTGCACATTATTCGATACATGTTTGGGGTCTGACGGAAGGATCCAAACACGTATCTAAAAACGTCTGTTCACACTGACTTAACATGCTGTATGTGAACATAGCCTTAAACGGGTTGTCTCCCTACAGGGATCGCTGCTGCTTTTTATGTTAAAGATCTTGCAAAAACAAATCACTTTGCAATATGTGTCCATTATCATTGTCCTACGTATTCCTAGATATCCCCTCTTATATGGGCTGCATCAGCTCCTCAGGTCACTATAGCTACAGACCTGTTTGATTTTTCCTGATAGGCTGCCAGCGCTGGTTGCTATAGCTACAGACCTGGCTTCTACTGCAGCCTAGTGGAAGCCAGTAAACATCCCCCCGAATTCAAAGTGAAATCAAGAAAACAGGACTGAGGTGAGATGAATCTATGTAGTGAGACGACCCCTTTAAGGTTATAGAGGGTGAGCTATTGTAGGGTGGAGTAGGGTTACAGTCAACCACCTTTTAACGATTGGTTACTCTACTAGATAACTGCTTATCTATAAGGAACTATATATATATATATATATATATATATATATATATATATATATATATATATATATATATATTTTGTAAGCTTCCACTCACGTTTAGATGCGGCTCTGGGGATCGCAGTCCAATGTAGACAGAGACACAGACAGGTTGAAGCTTGTTCCAGCACGGGTCCTCCTGTGTTTTATTGGCACAACAGGTTTTCAAAAAAAGTAGCCAGATGCAAACCGAATAACAAAAAAAACAAAACAAAACGCGGGTTTTGCTGGCTGGGAAAAAGTGCTTTCCCCCTCACTACACTTGTTAGCAAAGGGTCTGGGGTGAGTTCCGGTACTCCAAGTCAGTCCCACCTCTCAGGCCCAAATCCTTGACCTGAAAGACAACAGGCTGGCAGTGACTACCTTAAACGGTAGCCCCAAATCCTGGTCAGGTGGAAAAAGGGGGAGTAGACACCCCCAAAAAACCTTTGCCAAATCCCAAATAGAAGCCATCCCGGGTTTTTGGCTGAAGGCCTTTAAACCTAAAAACGTATTTTAACCCCTTTAGGGGTTTAACCCACACAAACACATGGCTTCTATTTACCAAGGCCAGGTAACCTTGGGCCCATTACCTACTCTCTTTTCCTGGCAAAACCGAAATCTGCGGGGAGTACCCCCCTTTAAAGGACCTTCCGCTGTCACCTTAATTCCCCCCCCTTGCTCAGCCCCTGGGGGGAGGAGCACCTTGTGTTTCCAGGCAATGGTACGCACAGTGCTCCGCATTGCCTTGCTGGGAAACCGGGGCGATGCCTAACAAAACCTATAACCTGTAGAGTTTGGCCCACCCATCATCTGGCTTTTTTGGGGCCCTTATTCTGGCCATCCATTTTAGTGGGAAGCGGGGACCACCCAAAACTCTTGCCCATCAGGTAGTACTTAAAGGATTCATTGCCCACTTTAAAGTTAAGCACCCCTTTTTTCTACGATGGCGTAGTTCTTTTTTGCTCCCGTTTAATTTTCTGCTCAAGTATACCACGGGGTTTTTTCCCATAAAATCCCTGGATGTACAGTCCCAGCCCCTTGTTAGGGGCACTGCCTGTACCACGAATTCTGCTTAAAATCAGGGGCAATTAACACTGGCCCTTTTGGCAAAGCCCTCTTTCAAACTCTAAACGCTTATCTGCTTCCTTGTCCCACTTTACCTTAGTGGATTAGGCCCTTTGGTAGTCTGTAAGGGGGGGGGGCCCACAGGGCAAAATTTTTGGCAAAAAACCTTTTCTAAAAATATCCGGCCCCAAAAAGAAAAGCTTTAATTTTTTTTTAAACCCGGGGGCTTGGGGCCAATTTTTAATAGCCCTTTTTTGTCTAGTTGGGGTTTAAATGACCCCCGGACAATTTTTTCCCCCCGATATCGGCCCCCAACCCCTATGGCGCATTTCTTGGGGTTTGCGGTGGAACCTGCCCCCAAATTGGATCCGGAAGCGAACCTTAGCCAGGGGAGTTTCGTTAAGGCTGAAAATAACTACATGTCAAAATATGCAGCCATATTTTCTAGGGGCCCGTAGGAAAAATAACATCAACCCGGGAATGGGCCGGGGCAACCGGGAGCCAAAGGCAGCACCACATTTTGAAAATGACCGTCGGGTGAGAAAACGGGTTTTTCTTCCCTGGCTGATTTGTAAGGGGCCCCTGCCAATAGCCCTTATTAGGCCCAGGGGGGGATGTATTGGGGCCCAAACCCTTTCTTTAGCTCATCCACTCTTGGGCACGGATATGCATAAATTTTTGGAATCCATTTAGTTTCCTAAAGTCATTACGAACCTTAGGCTACCATCGGGTTTTTTGGAAGAGGATATGGGGCTGGCCCAAACCCACCTTGACTTTCTAAAAAACCCCATGACAAAATTTTTTCCACCTCCTCCGAGATGGCCGCCCCGGGGGCCCGGGCACACGATGGGGCCCAACCTTATTTTTTTGACCCATTTCCGTCCTAATGTCATGTTTATGCCCGCGTTCTACCGGGTAAGTCCAAAACATCTCTTTTTCCCCCCAATAACTCTTTCACCTCCTTTATTTTTACTGGGGACAAGGATTTGAGATACGGACCTCGGGCACTCGTAAATGGGGTTTTCCTTAGGCTTAAACCGCAGACCGGGGGCTTCTCTGCCCTTCCGGGGCTGGGAAATTAATGTGGTAGCTGGAGGGGTTCCTTTTCCCTGGCTGAACACTCAAAAGTTAAATTTTCACTGACCTTTTCTCGCCCTCAAAAGGGCCCCCTCCCACTTTCCCAAAAATTTTTTTTTCCCTGTTAAAAACCACACCAACACGCGGTACCTGGTGAAAGGACTTAAATTTTTTTGCGGGACCGGTTTATACACCGGCTTGCCTTCCTGAACTTGTTGCTATTCTCTCTCAAAATTGGGCATCATGCAGCAATCCTACTTGCATTTCGGCTAGCCAATGCCACGGGTGGGGTGTGCTCCGTTCCAGGCCTTTAGTATATCTAATACCCCCCTGGGATGTTCTGATAAGAGTTCGAATGGGAAAACCCTGTGGAAGCCTGCGGAACCTCCCTTATGGAACTTTAGTATGACAAAAACCCCCGCCCCCAGTCTTTCCCACCCTTGTCTACTACTTTTTTAGCTCCCTTCAATGCCCTGTTAAACTTTTTAAAAGGGCCGTAAAAGGGAGGGTATATACGAGTTCTTAGGTGTGAAAATTTTAGGAGGCGAACAGCTTTTTTTAATCTTAGACATAAAAGGGGTTCCCTGGTCGGTGAGGATTTCTTTGGGGAAACCGTTTGGTGAACAGTGGAATAGTTCCCCCTTTTCAAATCACCTTAGTAGGGGTTTCCCAAGTGGGATGGTTCCGGGGTAACGGGTGCATAGTCTAGCACCCCCAAGATTGCTGGGGGGCCTTGGGAGATTAGGAAGGGGCCCCACCAGGTCCATAGCGATGCGCTCAAACGGCCTTCAATATCGGTACGAACTGGGGGGTTACGGAGGTGTGGCCCCGGGGTATTAAAATGGGATTCAGGGCAAAAATCAAAAAATTCTTACCCCTCTATATCCCGGGCCAGTAAAATTCCCTTCAATCGCTCCTTGGTCTTTGGTTACCCCCAAAAGCCCCCCAGCACTGTGAATGACCCACTCCAAACCTGCGCACATGGACTGGGCACCACCAAGTTGTTTTTCCCCCCTCCCTTGGGGTCTTCTTTAACCCCGTAAAGGGGAAATTTTCCCGCACTGCAAAATGTGGGTACCCCCAATTTGGTCAGGTTCTTGTGCACCCTTTAACTTTGACTTGCCAGGCGTTGCTAACTTGGTTCCCTTTTAACTGCTCCCCTTTCCCCAAAATTACCCCGGCAACCTGCAATTTAGAAAAATTCTATTTTTTCTGAATCTCCCGCCCCGGGACCCAAAAGGGGGAAAATATCAGAACCCTCTACACCCCTTTACCGGACTTGCAGGTTCGCCCCCCTTTTGACCCTGTTTACACAACTTGGCCTGCTTTTTCTCCCAATATTCCAAAATAAGGAAACCCCCTAATATCACATGGTGCATTAATCCTTTTACAACAAAAACCACTTCATGATTAAACGGACCCCAAGGAGTCTCTAGGGTTTTTTTTTTTTTTTTCCTACGGGGGTGGGATGTCTTTTGTGTCCCATGTTACAGACCACCCCCCGGCAACGGGTCTGGAGTTTTCCAGGATCCACTAAACGCCGGATAGGTTACCAGACTCCCAGATCCCTTAAGGGCCATCACAGAACCCCTCCTACCCCCCCCTGGAACACTTTTCGCTCGCTTTTTAGTTTTTTTTTGGGCCATATTTTCAGGCCGGCAAAATAAACCTGCGCCTCCCAACGTCACATTCCTGGGTTCGGTAATCATCGGGGGACTTTTGGCCAAATGTCCAGTTCCCCGGGTGCCACAAAACTACCTGCCCCTGGCCTGGGAATTAGGTCCTTCTTTGGACTTGGCTCCGTTTTCCCCAATGCTCAGGAAACTGCCACCCTCCCTGCATGAGCTCTCCCCCCTTTAAAAATAGGGAAAAGTCTTACCGTAAGCCTTTTTTTTTAGTTCCGGGGCCCTGAGGTCCTGGAGGAAGTCCCCAGTGCCGTAAACCTCTCCCCATGGACACCCAAGTCTCCCAAACTTTTGGGTCAGGTACCCCAAGAGCCTGGGATCCCACCCCCGGCAAGGCCGGGGCAAAAGATCCAAAAGAACCCCTTCCCCCTATTGGGGTGTAACTCCTCCGGTTTTCCACTTGCTTGTAGGTGGTAAGGCGACATCTGGGACCCTGCTGGTTTCTTGGTGTCGTACTCCGGTGAAAATCCCGCGCCGGGGCCGCCAAAGGTAACCCCAAGGGGCCAGTATCTCCCCTTTCCCTTTTATAACCCTGGCTCCTGGATCGCGTCAAAGTTGGCCTTTGGGGGTTTCAACCGTCGGGGGGGGCCAGTACGTCAGGGCCCCTGATTGGGGTAGCTGCGCCCCCTCTGGGGTTTTCCAAAGGGAACCCGGGAGGGCCCTAAGTCGTCCCCAGCAGTCATTTTTTTTTAGGCCCTTGCACATCTGACAGGGTGCCGACTGCAACCCCTGAGAGCCTCTGGGCTTCGGGTTTAAAGGGTTGCAGGTCGGGTCATCATGCGCTGTTCTGAGGGGGGTCCTGTGCACCTGAGCAGCGACGATTGGTTTAGCTGGCCTTTACTGCTTCCCCATGCCCTGTTTTTGTTTTGCACTGGTTCCCGTTGTGCGTAAATTTTTGGGGGTGGGGGTTTGACGGTTAACTGTTAATTTGTCGTCCTTTTGCGTTTTGTCTGCAGGGTTTTAGAGGTTTAACCCGGGCAGGTTTTACCACGCTCCCCTTCTGTCTTTTTAAAGTGCCCCCCATCCTCCACCCTGTGTAACTCCCCCCCCGTTTAGTGCGGTTGGGGGGTCTCATCCCCAAAGTAGAAGAGACACAGACAGGGGGAAGTTGTTCCAGCAGGGTCCTCCCTTTTTTTATTGGCACAAAGTATACAAAGAAGTATGCCAAAGCAAACCCAATAAAAACAAAAAAAACAAAACGCCCGCTCGCTGAGTTTTGGTGACAGTGCCTTCCTCACTACATTGTCTAGCAAAGGTCTAGTGAGTTTTCCCGGGTATCCAAGCTTCCCCCACCCTTACCAAACTCCTTGACCGTATGCAGACAGGTGGGGCCCCACAGTGATTATAACGGTAGCCCCAAAACCGGTCAGGTGGGAAAAGGGGGAGTAACACCACCCCAAACCCTTTTCCTACCCCAAAGAAGCCATCCCCGGTTTGGTGAAGGGAGCCATCTACCCAGAAAGTATGTTTTTCCCCCCCATTGAGGTTAACCACCACACAAACCCCATGGCTTCTATTCACCCAAGGGGAGGGAACCTTGTGACATGTTTTCCCACTCTCTTTTTTTCCCGGGGTAAGCCCGAAATTCGCTGGGATGTACACCCCCTAAGGGCCTTCCAGCTGCACCTACAAAATATTATTATATAAATTATATATAAATAAAAAAAAAAAAAAAAAGATTCAATGAAAAAGGGGTCAACAAAAACCCGTGAAAGATCCCCATTCAATACCCGATAAAAATTGCAATAATGGTAATAGTAAAAATTGTTATTTTTTTCCACAAGTAAACCGAAAAACCCCCGGCCCCTGTAGGGCCGGAAACTTTTTACTATGGGGAATAAAACCAATTTTTCACTATTCCCCATGTATGCTGGAATTTTCTATCTGGATATATATATATATATATATAAAAATTTATATTTTTAAATATTTATATAAAATTTTTATATAATATTATATATTTTTATTTATATAATATATATATTAAAATAATATATATATATATTTTATACAGTTTTTGAATATCATTGAAAAAAAAGGGGCTCCTCCGGGATTTTTTCATTTGTTTTTAGCCCACATTTTTTTTTCTATTAAACCTTGTCTTTATACCCCTAATAGTCTTACAATATATGGGTTTCTCTATTTGATTTAAATTATTGATACAATTTAAAGGGGTTTTGCCACAAGTGGGGAATATGCCTGCCACTCGCAGCGCCGGCTAGAGAATCAGTCGCGCTTGCGCAGTTAGTCTCCATTCTCTTCTATGGGAATTCCGAGTACAGCCAAGCGGTGCATTTGGCTCTGCCCGGACCTTCCATAGCGCAGACTGGAGATTGTGCGCAAGCGTGACCGACTCTCCAGTCTGCACGGAGAGCTTCGGGGGGCCCGTTCCCAAGATAGGTGCAGATCCCGGAGTTGGGAGCCGCACCTATCAGGCAATGGTGGCATATCCTAACGACATCCCATCAATGTCTATAGTGGCAAAACCCTTTTAATTTAAGAAGTTCAGAAGTCTTCTGTTTCCTCATCATTGTTGCACATTATTACTATTTCCTTGCTTGATACATAAGATCTGTGTTTTGGTCATTAATGACGATTATTTTGGTTCTTTTCTATAACCAGATGTTTGATAACTTTTACTCTGAGCTTACTATGTTTTCGCTTTCTATCAGTGATTCTGTGGTTTTGGAGGAGTCTGATGTTTATACTTTGTCTCAGTGATTGGTCTTCGCCCCATATCAATAGGGCTAATCCACGTCGCTCCTGCCCAAACTGAACCCGAGTTGGATCTGCTTCAAAGAATAGACTTGTCCATCCCTTATATTCTTTTTTGTATTATGGATTTGAAATCTGTGGTTGAGAAGTATTTGCTGTGTTTACTGTGTCGACCACAGCGCTGACTGCCCCCTCACATGACTGAGACTCTGCTTGTGAACAGATAGTAACCTAAAATCCACAGAGAATTCCAAAATCTGTTGTGTAAACTTATCCTGAGGCTGCGTCCACTAAACAAAGGACAAAATACTCATCAGATTCTAAATACTAAAAAAATACACAAAAAAACAAGGATTTTTAACTCCGTTTTCTTTTATTGCTGTGGATTTAGAATTAAATTTTTCAATTAAATTCTAAGAAATTGTTTTTGTTTTTGTATCATGGGGCACAATTGAGTTTTCCACGCCAAAATCCATGGCAAAAACACGCGCAAAGCTTCCTGGTCGGTTTTCATTCCGTCCCATTGACTTCAATAGTAATTTTTTTTTGCCATTTTCAGAGTGAAATCTGACAAAATCTGAAATCCGATGAACATGTTCCAAGTTTTTTTGGGTGATCTTAAAATCCAACCTCAGAAAATCCGAGTCATGTGGACTACAACACGAATTTTCTATTGAGGTCTATGGGGAGGGTTTACAGTCGGGTTTGAAAATCCATTTATGCCTCAAAAACTGACTGGAAATCCTTGCTGTGTGGACGGAGCCTAAGACTTGGGCCATCATCATTTTGCTGGAAGGACATGGAACAGATGAGAGAAGTCAAAGGGTTGGGGCTAACAACTCGCACTGTGGTTGCACCTTGGTTTATTACAAATTAGCACAAACTGATGCACAATATTCTGTGTATGTGCAAGAGCCGGGTAGGTATGTTGAGTATTCTGTGAGCTACAAACACTATGCAGATTTCACTAGAACCCCCCACATTGTATAGGTAGGAGTAGGGGGCGCGACGTTGTTCTGCCCCTGCACTCGGCGCGGTTCAGGTTGGAGGCGTCGCTCCATTTTTCTATCATTATCCTGATGCATTTTATAGAATCATAAAGTAAATATATACATAAAGGGTAAGTTTCTACCCGCCATTGGCAGGGAGCACTGGGGGTGTAAATCCGCCCCTAACGTCTAATCATGTAATATGTATGAGGAGGATGATGGCGCGGCGCGCGCTGATTATACTGCATGTTGATTTTATACCGGTTGCCGTGGTTTAATAGGACATTGGAAGTCTATAAGAGCCGATGAACTGCATTCTGGGAACGCTGCCAAGCTTCTGTTTTTTTTATTTTTTTAATCCATCTATTTGATAAAAAATAAAATTAAGTGAGTTCAGGAGTAATCAAGGCTCCACGTTATGGACGCGCCGCGCTTCTTTATGTTCCCGAAAGTGCTGGTTTGTTAAAAAACAGATTGATCTAAATTCCGTATTAAGGCAATGAGGTTTTTTTTTTTCGTCCTTAGGGCGACTGAATAAAGAGCAGCAACGCCTGAGTTCAGATCGAGTTCTCTCTGCACGGACCCAAAATACGGCAAAGAGGGAAATGTACTCGATGGTGATGAACAGCCATAGAATAAGGAGAATAATACATCAATAAGCAGGATCACCGTCCGACTCGCAGAGCAGCCAAACCAGCGTCTTCTCCAAAGGGAAGTGTGGCCGTCTATAGGCAGCTGGGATTTTTAGGTTATTGTTATTATTTAACCACTTCCTGACAGCCGGTCATAATATTATGACTCTAAGTTTTAGCCTCCCCACCTGCCAAGAACCATAACTTTATTTCTCCATCTACATAGACATATAGGGGCGTTTATTCTGCAGGATAAGATACTTTCTAATGTTGCGATTTACAGCCATAGAATATACTTGGGAACTGCAACATTGTTTTAAGTATGAAAGAAACATTGTTGCGTCATGTTTGCAGGTTTTGTGTTCCCAACGTTCACTCTTTGGTATAAATGATGTGTTCTCTGTATTCTGCAGGTCAGTGCGATTCCAGTGATATCAAATATGTCAGGTTTTCATTATGTTTTAGGATCGTAAAAAACCCAAACATTTCAATAATGCCAACACCCCTTTAAGGATTGATGGCCGCCCTTTGGCAAAGTATAGTGAGAGCCCGTCTAGCTCCCGGCTTCCACCTATGTCTGCATGAAAGAGACATAAGTCAAGGTTGCCTTCCCTAGACAGAGGCAGAGCACACGGTGGTCAGGAATCTAATGACTTTCATGGCCCCACACCTATCTCAGGAACAGGCCCCCAAAATTGACGGCTCAGAAGGGAGATCCGGCTTGTGTATAACTCTCCATTCTGTTCTATGGGAGTTCTGAGTATGGACATACACAGCGCTTCCCTGTACTGAGACCTCCCATAGAACAGAATGGAGAACACAGCGCTCCCCTGTACTGGGAACTCCCATAGAACAGAATGGAGAACACAGCGCTCCCCTGTACTGAGAACTCCCATAGAACAGAATGGAGAACACAGCGCTGCCCTGTACTGGGAACTACCATAGAATGGAGAACACAGCGCTCCCCTGTACTGGGAACTCCCATAGAGGAGAATGGAGAACACAGCGCTCCCCTATACTGGGAACTCCCATAGAGGAGAATGGAGAACACAGCGCTCCCCTGTACTGGGAACTCCCATAGAGGAGAATGGAGAACACAGCGCTCCCCTGTACTGGGAACTCCCATAGAACAGAATGGAGGACACAGCGCTCCCCTGTACTGGGAACTCCCATAGAACAGAATGGAGAACACAGCGCTCCCCTGTACTGGGAACTCCCATAGAGGAGAATGGAGAACACAGCGCTCCCCTGTACTGGGAACTCCCATAGAACAGAATGGAGAACACAGCGCTTCCCTGTACTGGGAACTCCCATAGAACAGAATGGAGAACACAGCGCTCCCCTGTACTGGGAACTCCCATAGAGGAGAATGGAGAACACAGCGCTCCCTGTACTGGGAACTCCCATAGAGGGGAATGGAGAACACAGCGCTCCCCTGTACTGGGAACTCCCATAGAACAGAATGGAGAACACAGCGCTCCCCTGTACTGGGAACTCCCATAGAACAGAATGGAGAACACAGCGCTCCCCTGTACTGGGAACTCCCATATTGAAAAATGGAGAATACAGCGCTCCCCTGTACTGGGAACTCCCATAGAACAGAATGGAGAACACAGCGCTCCCCTGTACTGGGAACTCACATAGGACAGAATGGAGAGCACAGCGCTCCCCTGCACTGGGAACTCCCATAGAGGAGAATGGAGAACACAGCGCTCCTCTGTACTGGGAACTCCCATAGAACAGAATGGAGAACACAGCGCTCCCCTGTACTGGGAACTCCCATAGAGGAGAATGGAGAATACAGCGCTCCCCTGTACTGGGAACTCCCATGGAACAGAATGGAGAACACAGCGCTCCCCTGTACTGGGAACTCCCATAGAACAGAATGGAGAACACAGCACTCCCCTGTACTGGGAACTCCCATAGAACAGAATGGAGAACACAGCACTCCCCTGTACTGGGAACTCCCATGGAACAGAATGGAGAACACAGCGCTCCCCTGTACTGGGAACTCCCATAGAACAGAATGGAGAACACAGTGCTCCTCTGTACTGGGAACTCCCATAGAACAGAATGGAGAACACAGCGCTCCCCTGTACTGGGAACTCCCATTGAACAGAATGGAGAACACAGTGCTCCCCTGTACTGGGAACTCCCATAGAACAGAATGGAGAACAGAGTGCTCACCTGTACTGGGAACTCCCATATTGAAAAATGGAGAACACAGCGCTCCCCTGTACTGGGAACTCCCATAGAACAGAATGGAGAACACAAAGCTCCCTGTACTGGGAACTCCCATAGAACAGAATGGAGAACACAAAGCTCCCTGTACTGGGAACTCCCATAGAAGAGAATGGAGGAACACGGCGCTCTCCTGTATTGTAGTGTAGTGTAATCCTGCCTGTGATGAGGATGAGGAGATCTCTACAGAACAGGAAGTGTCAGACATTAGCCCTAGTGGCCAAAGTGAAAACTGCAGGAGTTCATGATTTTTTTTAATAAATATTGATAGTGATACGGGAAATGTAAAATAAACACAATAAAATAATCTAAAATGTCTTTAACATAAAAACATGAGTTATCACAATAGTTTATTTTCTGATGACACTTTCCCTCTGAGGACAGACAGTGAATAAGCCCCACAGTGATGATGATGATGACACCTGTCGCAGATGCTGCCCTGCTCTCCTCAGGTAGGTGCACCCTGTCTGGGAGCTTCACCCCCTTCTGCGGTCACCTTGATCTTTCGGAAGTCTTATTGATTTCGTCATTTTCCTAATCTGCCTTTCAATTACTGCGCACAAAGCCGTCCGTTCCCGCGCCGCTCCTGCCCGGAGCTTTGACTCGTAGATAAAGCAGCCGCTCTTCTAATGAGTGGAGCTGATGGAGGCGTCGCCATCGATTTCCTTTGGTTTAATCCCATCGTTATTTCCTCGTCCTCCGGAGAATCCCTCTTTCTATGTATTCTGCTATTTGAATGGGAGGGAAGACGCTCGGGGCTGAACGTGTCGAGGAAACCTGCTCGTTCTTACTGGTTTGTCATCAATATTCCAGTCGTCTTGTGTGGAGGACATGAATAGAGAGTAGAGGTCAAACCAGCCGGCGACTATAAACCGGCACACGACAAGATTGCACCTGCTTTACGAGGGTCGGCCGCGCTCCCGGGCGTCTCCGCTGAACGTCTGTCCACCGAGATCTTAAGTGATTCAAAGGTCGCTCCTATCATCAAGACTGGATAATTGGGGCAAATGTCCCGGGGCCCTCGACAAACATCGCTGAGCATCTGCCGGGATGTGACCGGAGAGCAAGATGAGAACTTCTAGGTGAAATCACAGAATATTCAGCAAAACCCAAGATCTGTAGACCCGGCGCACAGACAGACCGCTGCATGGTGTAATAGCAACACCTTCTATATATTATATCAGGTAGTAGGATATACAGCTCACCTGAGGGCGCCGAGGCAAGTCTGTGCTCCACGATGATTTAAAGGGTCGTCTCACTACAGGGGTCGCTGCTGCTGCTTTTTATGTAAAAGATCTTGCAAAAACAAGTCACTTTGCAATATGTGTCCATTACCAGTGCCCTACCTATTCCTAGATATCCCCTCTTGTATGGGCTGCATCAGCTCCTCAGGTCACTATAGCTACAGACCTGTTTGATCTCTCCTGATAGGATGCCAGCACTGGTCGGTATATCTACAGACCTGTTCAATCTCATGATAGGCTGCCAGCACTGGTCGCTATAGCTACAGACCTGCGCAAACTCTCCTGCTAGGCTGCCAGCACTGGTCGCTATAGCTACAGACCTGTTCTATCTCTCTTGATAGTCTACCAGCGCTGGTCGCTATAGCTACAGACCTGTGTGATCTCTCCTGATAGGATGCCAGCACTGGTCACTATAGCTACAGACCTGTGTGATCTCTCCTTATAGGCTGCCAGCACTGGTTGCTATAGCTACAGACCTGCTCAATCTCTCCTGATAGGCTGCCAGCACTGGTCGCTATAGCTACAGACCTGTGTAATCTCTCCTGATAGGCTGCCAGCACTGGTCACTATAGCTACAGACCTGTGTGATCTCTCCTGATAGGCTGCCAGCACTGGTCGCTATAGCTACAGACCTGTTCTATCTCTCCCGATTTGCGTCCTGCTCTGGTAGCTATAGCTTCAGACCTGTTCTATCTCTCCTGATAGTCTGCCAGCACTGGTCGCTATAGCTACAGACCTGTTCTATCTCTCCTGATAGGCTGCCAGCGCTGGTCGCTATAGCTACAGACCTGTTTGAGCTATCCTGATAGGCTGCCAGTGCTGGTCACTATAGCTACAGACCTGTGTGATCTCTCCTGATAGGCTGCCAGCACTGGTCGCTATAGCTACAGACCTGTGTGATCTCTCCTGATAGGCTGCCAGCACTGGTCACTATAGCTACAGACCTGTGTGATCTCTCCTGATAGGCTGCCAGCACTGGTCACTATAGCTCCAGACCTGTTCTATCTCATGATAGGCTGCCAGCACTGGTCACTATAGCTACAGACCTGTGTGATCACTCCTGATAGGCTGCCAGTACTGGTCACTATAGCTACAGACCTGTTCTATCTCATGATAGGCTGCCAGCACTGGTCACTATAGCTACACACCTGATGTCCTCAGCAGCCCGTCATTGCAGGTAAGTAGTAGTCCGTAAAAAGCCCCTGAATTCAAAAATGAAACCGAGAAAACAGGACAGAGGTGAGATGAATCATTGTCGTGAGACAACCTCCTTAAGTCCAAGAAAATGTCAGCAGTGATTCTTCAAATACAAAACACAGGTTTTTTACAAGAAAATATTCAAGACGTTTAACATTCCTGTAATCATAATCAGAATTATGGACCATTAATGGAGCAGGCAAGGAAACAAACTGCCAACGGGTTTCAGGCTATGCTGTTTATTAATCATGGCTAAGGGTTTATATACTATCAGAAGAGACACCCCCAACCACCACACAAGAAAAAACCATGAACACAGACTTCCTGGTAATGTCAAACCCTTCTCCAGAATCCTGGTCACTATAACTTGTTATATTATTACATCTAGAAATGTATCCAGACCCTTCTCCAGAATCCCGGTCACTATAACTGGTTATATTATTACATCTAGAAATGTATCCAGACCCTTCTCCAGAATCCTGGTCACTATAACTTGTTATATTGTTACATCTAGAAATGTATCCAGACCCTTCTCCGGAATCCCGGTCACTATAACTTGTTATATTATTATATCTAGAAATGTATCCAGACTCTTCTCCATAATCCTGGTCACTAGAACTTGTTATATTATTATATCTAGAAATGTATCCAGACTCTTCTCCATAATCCTGGTCACTAGAACTTGTTATATTATTACATCTAGAAATGTATCCAGACCCTTCTCCAGAATCCCGGTCACTATAACTTGTTATATTAAATCTAGAAAAATATCCAGATGCTTTTCCAGAATCCCGGTCACTATAACTTGTTATATTATTACATGTACAAATGTATCCAGACCCTTCTCCAGAATCCTGGTCATTATAACTTGTTATATTATTACATCTAGAAATGTCTCCAGACCCTTCTCCAGAATCCTTGTGACTATAACTTGTTATATTATTACATGTACAGATGTATCCAGACCCTTCTCCAGAATCCCGGTCACTATAACTTGTTATATTATTACATGTACAAATGTATCCAGACCCTTCTCCAGAATCCTGGTCATTATAACTTGTTATATTATTACATCTAGAAATGTCTCCAGACCCTTCACCAGAATCCTGGTCACTATAACTTGTTATATTATTATATCTACAAATGTATCCAGACCCTTCTCCAGAATCCCGGTCACTATAACTTGTTATATTATTACCTCCCCTCATGTTCCTACTTCGCTTTTGTGGTGTATCCATACTTCAGGTCGTAGCAATGTATCTTGTCCACAGACCTGTGTAATTATTTTGTATTCGGCCCAATTTATTTTGGTGTTTTTTTAATTAAGAGGCAGAAGCCTAAACCTGAAGTGAATTCCTTGCAGATCTGAAGATCTCTGCTTGCAGTCAGAGGCAGCCTTCATTGTTGAGTGAACCTGTCCTTGTCGTAACCTCGGTGCTTGACTCCATACAGTTCAGTTATTGGAGCTGTGTATTGTGACCCACTGGGCACCTCTGGAGGCAAACAACCAATGTTCCCATTGAAGCTGAGATCCTGATAAATGCAAGGAACAGATACAGCAAGAAGATTGGAAAACTGTACAAATTGAATACGTTTGCTGAAGCTGGAATCCTAGGGATGAGCTTCACAGCCTGTTCTTGGTCACTTTGGTGGGGCTTTGCCTCCAGTCCTGTGGATGCAGCCAGTGTGTATTGGATGCAGGGTCCTGACTTTATTAATACACAGAAGTCACTTTCTTATCTAAACAGATGAATATATATATATATAACTGTAGAATCCTTCCATAGCATCACATGGTCACATTGATGAGCTCCTCCAGGACACTGCCCCGCTCGCTCGGCGCACACGTTTGTCTTGCAGTGTTCGCTTCAGCTCAGGACAGGCGGTCTTGTAATCTTTGCTCTGCTCAACAGGGCTTGAAATAACGGTTATGCTCCTCATATGCTGGAGCTGTCATGGTGACCTTCATGGTTGGATTCCCGGATTCCTCGCATGTGGTGTCACCAGCAACAAGCACTCAACATGAGTTTCCGTAAGTATTGGTGGCATTTTGTGCAGGAAAAGTAATGCAGCCTCCTGTGCTTGTATGTTGCTGGTAATATAAGCCATAGTCGCCGGCTGACGCTTGTTCATTGTTCTTCTGTTGTGTTATGTACAATGGTTGTCAATTACATGATGATAAACGCTGAGGCGGGAGGACACACATGCTCAGTCACTCTACAGCCAGGTCTCTGCATAGTGATCTCCGTACAGTGTATAGCAATGTGCACGTCCACCTAATGAGCTGAGGCTGGAAGACACACATGCTCAGTCACTCTACAGCCAGGTCTCTGTATTGTTATATCTGTACAGTGTATAGCAATGTGCACGTCCCCCTAATGAGCTGAGGCTGGAGGACACACATGCTCAGTCACTCTACAGACAGGTCTCTGTATAGTGATCTCTATATACGGTGTACACCAATAGAGTTGATTCTTGGGGCCACCAGTAGAGCTGATTCTTGGGGCCACCAGTGGAGTTGATTCTTGGGGCCAGCAGTGGAGGTGATTCTTGGGCCACCAGTGGAGTTGATTCCTGGGGCCCACCAGTGGAGATGATTCCTGGAGCCCACCAGTGGAGATGATTCCTGGAGCCCACGAGTGGAGATGATTCCTGGGGCCCACCAGTTGAGATGATTATTGGGTCCCACCAGTGGAGCTGATTATTGGGGCCCACCAGTGGAGTTTATTCTTGGGGCCACCAGTGGAGCTGATTCTTGAGGCCACCAGTGGAGATGATTCTTGGGGCCACCAGTAAAATTGATTCTTGGGGCCCAGCAGTGGTGATGACTCTTGGGGCCCACCAGTGGAGATGATTTTTGGGGCCACCAGTGGAGTTGACTCTTGAGGCCACCAGTGGAGCTGATTCTTGGGACCCGATGGTGGAGATGATTCTTGGGGCCACCAGTGGAGTTGATTCTTGGGGCCACCAGTAGAGATGATTCTTGGGGCCACCCGTGGAGTTCATTCTAGAGGCCCACCAGAGGCGCTCATTCTTGGGGTCCACCAGTGGAGATTATTCTTGGGGCCACCCGTGGAGGTGATTTTTGGGGCCCACCAGTGGAGATTATTCTTGGGGCCACCAGTGGAGGTGATTTTTGGGCCCACCAGTGGAGCTGATTCTTGGGGCCACCAGTGGAGGTGATTCCTGGGAACATCCAATGGAGCTGATTCTTGGGGCTCACCAGTGGAGATCATTCTTGGAGCCCACCAGTGGAGATGATTCTTGGGGCCCACCAGTGGAGATGATTCTTGGGGCCCACCAGTGGAGATGATTCTTGGGGCCACCAGTGGAGATGATTCTTGGGGGCCACCAGTGGAGATGATTCTTGGGGGCCACCAGTGGAGATGATTCTTGGGGGCCACCAGTGGAGATGATTCTTGGGGGCCACCAGTGGAGATGATCCTTGGGGGCCAACAGTGGAGATGATTCTTGGAGCCACCAGTGGAGCTGATTCTTGGGATCCACTAGTGGAGCTGATTCTTGGGGCCCACCAGTGGAGCTGATTCTTGGGCCCACCAGTGGAGCTGATTCGTGGGGCTCACCAGTGGAGATAATTCTTGGGGCCACCATTGGAGAGGATTCTTAGGGCCCACCAGTGGAGCTGATTCTTGGGACCCACCAGGGGAGCTGATTCTTGGGGCCCACCAGTGGAGCTGATTCTTGGGGCCCATCAGTACAGCTGATTCTTGGGGCCACCAGTGGAGCTGATTCTTGGGGGCCACCAGTGGAGCTGATTCTGGGGGGGCCAACAGTGGAGATGATTCTTGGGGGCCACCAGTGGAGATGATTCTTGGGGCCCCCAGTAGAGATGATTCTTGGGGCCCACTAGTGGAGCTGATTCTTGGGGCCCACCAGTGGAGCAGATTCTTGGGGCCCACCAGTGGAGCGGATTCTTGGGGCTCAGCAGTGGAGCTTATTCTAAGGGCCCACCAATGGAGTTGATTCTGGGGGCCACCAGTGGAGCTGATTCTTGGGGCCCACCAGTGGAGATGATTCTTGGGGCCCACCAGTGGAGATGATTCTTGGGGCCCACCAGTGGAGATGATTCTTGGGGTCAACCAGTGGAGATGATTCTTGGGGTCAACCAGTGGAGATGATTCTTGGGGCCCACCAGTGGAGATGATTCTTGGGGTCCACCAGTGGAGTTGATTCCTGGGGCCCACCAGTGGAGATTATTCCTGGGGCCCACCGGTTGAGATGATTATTGGGGACCACCAGTGGAGCTGATTATTGGGGCCCACCAGTGGAGTTGATTCTTGGGGCCACCAGTGGAATTGATTCTTGAGGCCACCAGTGGAGATGATTCTTGGGGCCACCAGTAAAATTGATTCTTGGGGCCCACCAGTGAAGCTGATTCTTGGGGCCCACAAGTGGAGATAATTCTGGGGGGCCACCAGTGGAGTTGATTGTTGGGGTCCATCAGTGGAGATGATCCTTGGGGCCCACCAGTGGAGTTGATTCTCAAGATCCACCAGTGGAGATGATTCTTGGGCCACCAGTGGAGATGATTCTTGGGGCCACCAGTGGAGTTGATTCTTGAGGCCCACCAGTGGAGCTGATTCTTGGGGCCCACCAGTGGAGATGATTCTTGGGGCCACCAGTGGAGATGATTCTTGGGGCCCACCAGTGGAGTTGATTCTCAGGACCCACCAGTGGAGTTGATTCTAGGGGCCACTAATGGAGATGATTCTTGGGGCCACTAGTGGAGTTGATTCTTGGGGCCACTAGTGGAGTTGATTCTTGGGGCCCAACCTATGGCCATTGTACTTGCCTGTTGCTTTCTGCTGCTCTTTATCTGCATTTCTGCCTGCAATGCTCAGGGGCCCATCATGCACAGGGGCCCATCGGGGTCTCCTATGCTTCCCTGTTGGCCATTCTGAGCGTGCCTTTGTGAGCAGAATGAGGACAGTAGTAAAACATTGTTGGTTTCAGACTTCCTTACTTTGCAGTTTTAGGATAAATCTCTCCCAGTGTTACAGGCTGGGATGGTGGGAGATCTCCAGTCAGAACTGGGGTGAGCAGCCTGAGACTACCGCAGCAATCATCTGTGTCTATGGTGCTTTAGATTCCAGCTCTGGAGGACCTCAGTGTAGGGTCCACTATAGGACAGATATGGGGATAGGACGATTTCCGAGCTTCCTCTGTAAAGACATTTTATTTCCGCCGATCGTCTTGATCATCTACAAGGGAATTTCTCGCTGAATTATTAATAGTCAGTGGAACAGCCTGTGCCGTTCGGGGAGCGCACCCTCGCACCTCCTGTGTCACCTCTCCAGGAGAAGCGCTCCTCTGGGTTAACATGGCAATTCTCTGAACGTGCTAATGATGGCAGAACCCGTGTGGCCTCCGGTGACAGAGGCTCTGATTAGGGAACAGCGCGCCGCTCACGGAGATTAATGGCGCCATTAGTGCGGCCGGTGACCGGATCAACTCCACTCATTACGAGACGTCAAACCCTTTTAGGAGAGGGACCTCTAGGACCTTGCAGCGCACATATTAATTAGTGTAAGACTAATCGGCGGCTTGTGGTGTTTTTTTTTACCATTTCTGCATCTAATGAGATTGCCTGATCCGTGATGGAAGCTGCGAGGAGAAGAGTCAGGCAGGGCCGCAGCAAAACACGATTCATCATATTTACTGAAAAGTCTTGGATAATTATATAAATGATAATATTAAAGGGATGATATCACCAGGATGGTTTAAAAACCCTCCCAATCCCCCCACTGTGGGTGTCTTTACAGCTTCAGACTCCCACTCCCTGTTTAGGCTGTGGGTGGTTCTACAGCTTCAGGCTCCCACCTCCTGTTCAGGCTGTGGGCAGTTCTACAGCTTCAGGCTCTCACTTCCTGGTCAGGCTATGGATGGTTCTACAGCTTCAGGCTCTCACTTCCTGTTCAGGCTGTGGGTGGTTCTACAGCTTCAGGCTCCCACCTCCTGTTCAGGCCGTGGGCAGTTCTACAGCTTCAGGCTCCCACTTCCTTTTCGGGCTGGGGTTGGTTCTACAGCTCCAGGCTCTCACTTCCTGTTCAGGCTGTGGGAGGTTCTACAGCTTCAGGCTCTCACTTCCTGTTCAGGCTGTGGGTGGTTCTACAGCTGCAGGCTCCGACTTTCTGTTCAGGCTGTAGGTGGGCCCCTCATAGGTAGGTTGTCAGTGGGCCCCAGGTACCTAGGTAGACTGTAGATCAGCCTTGAGTAGCTAGGTAGGTAGGCAGTAGGTAGGTCCCACATAGGTAAATAGGCTGTAGGTGGAACCCAGATAGCCAGGCTTTAGGTAGGCCCCACATAAGTAGGTAGGATGTAGGTGGACCTTAGGTAGCTATATATGTAGGTTGTAGGTGGACCCTACATAGGTGGGTTGTAGGTAGGCCCCACATAGGTAGGTAGGTAGGCTGTAGGTGGACTCTAGGTAGCTAGATATGTAGGTGGACCCCAGATAGGTAGGTAGTTGGGCTGTAGGTAGACCCTAGGTAGCTAGTTATGTAGGTTGTAGGTGGACCCCACATAGGTAAGTATGCTTTAGGTAGGCCCTACATAGGTAGGTAGGTGGGCTGTAGGTAGGTCCCACATAGGTAGGCTGTAGGTGGACCCTAAGTAGGTAGGTATGTAGGTTGTAGGTGGACACCACATAGGTAGGTAGGCTTTAGGTAGGTCCTACATGGGTAGGTAGGTGGGCTGTAGGTAGGCCCCACATAGGTAGGTTGGCTGTAGTTAGACCCTAGGTAGCTAGGTATGTAGGTTGTAGGTGGACCCCACATAGGTAGGTAGGCTATAGGTAGACCCTAGGTAGCTAGGTATGAAGGTTGTAAGTGGACCCCACATAGGTAAGTAGGCTGTGAGGAAGAATTCACTTCACTTCATCCCCCAATCTAGTCAGGATCTAGCCAGATGGCCCCCCAGCCCAGGAAAGCTCAATTCACACAGTAATCAAGCCCATTGTAAATGCCTTTCTGTAGGAAGCCACCACAGCATGGGGTCAACCCATGAAAGGACCCTCATGCAACTCAATTAGCCCCAAGACACATGCTGCCTCAAATTCCCAAGCTTCAAAGGCTTGAATGAAACTGACCCTAGCCAAACCGTCTCCGATATTTCATATCGATTTATAGGCGATCCGCTAATAACTGGTGCATGGCGAGTTCATATCTGAAAATATGGAACTCCCCGCACACACAGCACCATTTCCAGGTTTCTGGGGCGGAGGGGGACCGATATATCCAGAACCGTACCTACGGAGCCCATAAGATAGGCGTGTCTGATATCTGGGCATCGTATAGGCCCAGCCGGTTCTGATGGTGCTACCGGCTTGGTTCTGTGCCAATGCCCTGCCGCGTTATAGTCCATTTTTGTGTTTGTATCAGAAACTGCATGACCTGAGTGGGAGGAGTTCATAGACCATCCCAGGGGTGTGTGGGGGCGTGTAAGGGGGCTGCCATGTGGGCTGTCCCCTCACAGATATAAGCAGGAGCCCGTGTGGGCTCTACCGTTGATCCATGGAGGGGGGTACCTAAGAGCATTTCCAGGAGCATCCACACGCAGCAGCCAGGCCACATACGCCCCCCATGTGGCCGAAGGTATCTTGACCCATTTTAACTGCCTTTTGTCTGTAACCCATAATTGTATGTGCACCTTTGACTCTTACCTGTATATTATTATCCTTTTGTATATATTTGTCTAGTGTGCCCTCCAAGGCTAATTAAATCTATAAACTTTAATCTGAGTTAGTCTGTCTTGATCATCGGCCTCACACGCCTAGTACTCGGTCTATAATATATAGCTACCCCAAGGCTGGTTTCGGCCTTGTTATAAGTCGGTCACGGACCGGTCTTATAACTAAACTAGAAACTGGTGGCAGCCGTTCAGGGTTCTGGACGAGGAAAGTGTTCTCTCGTCCTCCCTGGTTCTCCCTGTGCCCGTGTGGACAGGGGTTAACAGTGGAACAGTATCTGGCTGACCTTGTGCCCCCCCTAGAGGGCAGCGCAACGTCGAGATACACCCCAAGTCAGGCCGTCGTCCCTCGAGTGGGCCGGCGGACTAGGCTGTTTTCGTCACAGGTAGGTATGTAGGTTGTAGGTGGGCACCACATAGGTAGGTAGGCTTTAGGTAGGCCCTACATGGGTAGGTAGGTGGGCTGTAGGTAGGCCCCAAATAGGTAGGTAGGCTGTAGTTAGACCCTAGGTAGCTAGGTATGTAGGTTGTAGGTGGACCCCACATAGGTAGGTAGGCTATAGGTAGACCCTAGGTAGCTAGGTATGTAGGTTGTAAATGGACCCCACATAGGTAAGTAGGCTTTAGGTAGGCCCTACATAGGTAGGTAGGTGGGCTGTAGGTAGGTCCCACATAGGTAGGCTGTAGGTGGACCCTAGGTAGGTAGGTTGCAGGTGGATACCTCTTAGGTAGGTAGGCTTTAGGTAGGCCCCACATAGGTAGGTAGGCTGTAGTTAGACCCTAGGTATCTAGGTATGTAGGTTGTAGGTGGACCCCACATAGGTAGGTAGGCTGGGTCCTATTAAAAAAAAAAAAAAAGGAAGAAATAACCTCTCTCCCATTTCCCCAATGCAATGAGCAGAAGACTGGCTCCTCCTTGAGAGTCCTGGCATTGGTGGCGCAATGATATGACGTCATTTCGCCACCCACATCATCACTAGGAGCCGACGCCTGGTAGGCTTAAGGCTTTAGATTGACCAGACTGAATAGTGGTGGAGTGCGCCGCGGCACTTTGCTCCATAAGACCAGGCCGTCCTACCTCTGACAGAGGCCCCGGGCGTTCTAAGGCAAGGTGCCCTGTGCCCCCTGTGGCTCCGACCCCTTTAGTATCTGCTACAGCAGGGAAAGAGGGAGACGGGGGTCGTTATATATTATGATAGGTTCCGAGTTTTTAAGGCACCGTACACATGTTGAAATTGGTGGGAGCATGCAGCCCAATATGGGATCCCACAACCCGAATCCAGATTTAGAAACCGTAACATTAAAGGAACTCTTTGTGTCATTGGAATAAAGGTTCAGTTCCGTTTCCTCCGAAATCCGGGAGGTTTCTCTCTGTTCGGCACTGACGCTTCATTTATCTGTAAGTGCTCCGGGTAAAATATTGCTTCTCTCCTTCCCTGATCTGCATTTTATTATCAGGAAGACGGGAAATGATAGGTTCTAGTTAGATCTGATCTTTCTGTTGCTGCGACTTGTTACTGTATTTAAGCTAATTTAGCATAATAGTGTTTAAATGAAGAGGTATAATGCTCCTCACTTCAGGGTGATTGACAGGTGCTCAAGACGCGCAGTTTAAAATTAGGAGACTCGAGTCTATCAGACGTTTCTTCAAGTGCAGAGAAAACTCCTCCAGTTCTGTCAGTGCTGGATGTGATATTACAAGTATTGCCTCTGACTGCTTCCTCCCCTTGTAGATGCTATCTGGGTACAGGGTGCAGCTGTGTCATGGCAGCCATTGTGGCCACTCCGGGCATGTAACTAGGTTCACCATAGAAATGTCATACTGCCCCCTATGAGCAGTAATAGAGTTATTATAATACTGCCTCCTATGTACAAGAATATAACTACTATAATACTGCCCCCTATGACCAAAAATAGAGTTATTATAATACTGCCCTCTATGTACAAGAATATAACTACTATAATACTGCCCCCCAATGTACAAGAATATAACTACTATAATACTACCTCCTATGTACAAGAAAATTACTACTATAATACTGCCCCCTATGTACAAGAATATAACTACTATAATACTGCCTCCTATGTACAAGAATATAACTACTATAATACTGCCCCCTATGTACAAGAATATAACTACTATAATACTGCCCCCAAGTAAAAGAATATAACTACTATAAATACTGTTTCCCTATACATAGAATATAACTACTATAATGCTGCTCCCTATGTAAAAGAATATAACTACTATAATACTGTTCCCTATGTACAAGAATATAACTACTATAATACTGCCCCCTATGAGCAATAATAGAGTTATTATAATACTGCCCTCTATGTACAAGAATATAACTACTATAATACTGCCCCTATGTACAAGAATATAACTACTATAATACTGCCCCCTATGTACAAGAATATAACTACTATAATACTGCCCCCTATGTACAAGAATATAACTACTATAATACTGCCCCCTATGTACAAGTATATAACTACTATAATACTGCCCCCTATGTACAAGAATATAACTACTATAATACTGCCCCCTATGTACAAGAATATAACTACTATAATACTGCCCCCTATGTACAAGAATATAACTACTATAATACTGCTCCTATGTACAAGAATATAACTACTATAATACTGCTCCTATGTACAAGAATATAACTACTATAATACTGCCCCCTATGTACAAGAATATAACTACTATAATACTGCCTCCTATGTACAAGAATATAGCTACTATAATACTGCTCCCTATGTACAAGAATATAACTACTATCAGAGCTGCCATCAGAAATTTCAGGGCCCCATACAGCTGAAGCGTCTGGGGCCCCCCCTTTAACCCCGCCTCCTTTCCCCGCCCACTCAACAGTCACCCAACGCGAGAAAAAAAAATGAATTGCGCCATTTTTTTAAATTTTTACAGTTTTCAATATTGTGCGGGCTTTTACAAAAAATGCCAGAAAATACCCCCCACATGTCACCATATTATGTTACTGACCAAACCAGAAACCCAGCCTTATGGCAAAAATAACAATAACAAAGACCATATAAATCCCACCACATATCACTCCCATAAAGTACTGAACAATCCACCGTATGTTATTGAATATGATTAAATAAGACCATTTTACAGGGGTTTATAGGGGAGATACAGGTGACACAGTGCAGATACATTTAGTGACTGACAGGGTGACGCCATCGGACCAGTCTTTTTATTTTCCCCTTCTCTTCTCCATTGGGTCCGATAGACGACTTAAGAGGGCCCCCCCCACAGCTAGGGCCCGGGGGGGAAGGAGCACTGGGGGGGGGTTTGGGTTTCAGAGGGGCCCCAGAGGCATCCTCCCCCCACGGGGGCTAGGGGGGCCCCAGGGGGGGGAAGGGGCACTGGGCAGGGTGGGCTTAGAGGGGCCCCAGACCCATCCGCACAGCTAGGGCCCAGGGGGGGCGCGGGCGGGGGGCTTAAGAGGGGCCCCACACAGTGGTCCCCGGGGGGGGGGGTGACCCCGGGGGTTTCGTGTGGTGTGTTGGGGGGGGGGTGGGCTTCAGAGGGGCCCCCGGGGGAGGCAGGGGGGTAGGTGGGGGTTTCAGGGGGGGGTGCTGGGAGGGTGGGCTGTTGGGGGCCCCAGGAGTGCTGAGGGGCCCCCCACAGCGGGGCCCCGGGGGGGCCAATCGGACCGGTGGGGGGCTTCCGAGGGGCCCCAGGGGGAGGGCTGGGGGCGGGGTGGGCTTTCTGGGAGCCCCACACAGATGGGGCAGGGGGTTGGTGGGGGTTGCTGGGGCAGGGGGGCTGCTGAGGGGGCCGCGGGTGCTTCAGAGGGGCCCCCACAGCTGGGGTCAGGGGGGGGGCACTGGGGAAGGTGGGGCTTCCGAGGGGGCCCCGGGGGGGTTGCGGGGAAAAGGGGTGGGCTTTGGGGGGCCCCAGGGGTTCAGAGGGGCCCCCAACAGATGGGTCCCGGGGGGAGGCATGGGGTAGGTGGGGGTTTCAGTGGGGGTGCTGGGGCGGGTGGGCTGCGAGGGGCCCCAGAAGGGGGCCCCCAAGCAGGGGCCAGGTGGGGGCACTGGGGCAGGGGGGGGGGTTCTAAGGGGCCCCAAGGGAGGTGCGGGGCGGGTGGGTTGTGGGGGGCCCCCAGGGGTTCAGAGGGCACTGGGATAGGTGGGGGTGCTGGGGCAGGGTGGGCTGCTGGGGGGGCCCCAGGGGTTCAGGGGGGCCCCAAAAAATTGGGTCCCGGGGGAGGCCTGGGGTAGGGGGGGGGTTTTTCAGTGGGGGGGCTGGGGCAGGGTGGGCTCTGAGGGGCCCCGGGGGCTTCAGAGGGGCCCCACACGCAGGGGCCAGGTGGGGCACGGGGGAGGTGGGGGGTTTCTAAGGGGCCCCAAAGGGGGGTGTGAGGCAGGGGGGGCTTTGAGGGGCCCCGGGGTTCAGGGGCCCCCACCAGAGGGGGCCCCAGGGGGAGGCACTGGGGGTAGGGGGGGGTGTGGGGAAAGGGTGGGCTGCTGAGGGGCCCCCAGGGGCTTTAGAGGGGCCCCAAAAGCGGGGGCCCAAGGGTGGGGGAAAATAGGGAAGGGGGGGGGGCGCTTCTAAGGGGCCCCAGGGGGAGGTGCTGGGGCAAGGTGGGCTTGTGGGGGCCCCCCCAGGGGTTCAGAGGGGGGCCCCACACAGATAGGGCCCGGGGGGGGCACTGGGGTAGGGGGGGGTGTGGGGCACGGTTGGCTTCTAGGGGCCCCAACAGCTGGGGCCAGGTTGGGCACTAGGCAGGTGGGGGGGTTCTAAGGGCCCAAAAGGGGGGTGCGGGGCCCAGGGGGGGCTTGTGAGGGGCCCCAGGGGTTCAGAGGAGGCACTGGGGTAGGTGGGGGTGTGGGGCAGGGTGGGTTTGTAGGGGCCCCAGGGGTTCAAGGAGGCTTTTGGGGTAGGTGGGGGTGGGGCAGGGTGGGCTGCTGGGGGGCCCCACAAACCCCGGGGGTTGGGGGGGGGGGGGGTTTCCCCAAAGTGGGGGGGGGTTTTCTGGGGGGGCAGGGTGGGCTTGACCATCACACAATGTGAGGGGGGGCCGGCTCTAGTCACAGGATTTTTTTCCTACAGTAACAGACGCGCCCAGCCCTACTTCTTCAGACCCCTTTGCTCCGTCCGGGGAGGGATGCCCCTCCTCTCTCTTCCTGTTGCCGGGAAAGCAGAAGCCCCGCCCACGGGCAAAAGGGCAGAGGAGGGGCGATCCCATCACAGGACGGAGCAGGGGGATCTGAATAATGAGAGGCTGCTGCAGCTGAACGCCCCTGTGACTAGAGCGCGGCCCCCCCCCACATTGTGTGTGGTAAAGCCCACCTCCCCCCGAGGAAAAAAGAGGGGGCGCACAAAAGTGTTATACTGTTAAACAAATTTAGGTATTGAATACAGTTTGGGTTCCACCTTGGGGGGTTGCCTTATAATATAGAGGCACAACACTCATATGGGCTTGCGGGCAATTATATACCGTAGCCCCTTTACGGGGCCGCAGGGGCACTAACTCCGCTCCGGGTCCGGGTTTGGGGGAAAGACGCCAAGAAAAAAGAAAAAATGGACCCGGCGCCCGTCAAATAAAAAGCCCGAGCTGAGGGTTTTACTTAAAAAAAGTATTTTTTCTTAAAAAAAGCAAGATTTTACTCTCACAAAATTAAAAAACAAAACATCCCGATTATACTTTACGCGTTTCGCGAGAGAAGAAGCGCGCCGCCAACGCAATCTCCTGCTTTTTCAATTTCAAAAATTTGGGAACTATGCCCTATGTAAAGAATATAACTACTAAACACTGCCTCCCATGACAAGAATAAACTACATAATACTGCCCCCTAGTCAAGATATAACTACTATAAATGCCCATGTAAAGAATATTACTAAATAAACTGCCCCTAGTACAAAATATTAAAAAACTCATTTTAATAAAAATGCCCCCTATGTACAAGAATTAACTATTTTAATATGCCCTAGTACAAAAATATAATACTAAATACTGCCTCTATTACAAGAAAATAACTACTATAAAACGCCTCCTATGTACAAGAATATAACTACTATAATACTGCCCCTATGTACAAAATATAACAAATTAATACTGCCCCCCCATGTACAAGAAAATAACTCTATAATACTGCTCCTATTACAAGAAATAACTTATAATACTGCCCCTATGTCAAGAATAAAAACTCTATAAACTGCCCCTATGTACAAGAATATAAAAATATTAAAAAATGCCCTTGTACAAGAATATAACACTATTTAAAACTGCCCCCCATGTAAAGAATTAACTACTATAATACGCCCCATGTACAAGAATATAACTCTAAATACTGCTCCCATTAAAAGAAAATAACTACATAATACTGCCTCCTATGTACAAGAATATAACTACTATAATACGCCCCCATGTAAAGAATATAACTAAATATAATACGCTCCCCTAGTACAAAATATAACTACTAAATACTGCCCCTATGTACAAGAATATAATTAAAAAAAAATGCCCCCCTATGTACAAGAATATAACTACTAAATATGCCCTTTTGTACAAGAATTTAATACTATAATTTTGTTCCCCATGTAAAGAATATAAATACTAAATACGCTCCCCTGAAAAGAATAGAACTAATATAATACTGTTCACGATGTAAAAGAATATAACTACTATAATACTGCCTCCTATGTACAAGAATAAACTACTTAATACTGCCCCCTATGTACAAAATATAACTAAAAAATGCCCTAGACAAAATATAACTCTATAATCGCCCCTAGTACAAGGTATAACTACTTAATACT
>JAODAL010047772.1:0-29596 GCA_025379985.1 Phyllomedusa bahiana | reverse complement strand
ACATTCTGTATTTTTCTTAGGCGTCAGCCATGATGCCTCACCCAAACTGTGAGAAATGAGTCTGGGTTCAAACTACCTGCCTCAGCCACTATTCTGATGCCGTCACCCGCCTGATGCCACACATCTGCTGACAGTTTCTCCATCTGCCTACCACCATCTTTACCAGGGACTGGTATTGCCACCCACCTCCACACTCTGTTGTTGTGCCACTCTGTGGCCTACTCCTGTTTTTGCCACGCCCAGAATGTCATTGTGCCACTGCCTGACCTCATGCTGCTACTGTGGCTGCTGCCGTGACCTCCACACTGTGTCATTGTGCCACTGTCTGACCTCATGCTGCTGCTGTGGCTGCTGCCGTGCCCTCCACACTGTGTCATTGTGCCACTGTCTGACCTCATGCTGCTGCTGTGGCTGCTGCCTTGACCTACACACTCTGTCATTGTGCCACTGTCTGACCTCATGCTGCTGCTGTGGCTGCTGCCGTGCCCTCCACACTGTGTCATTGTGCCACTGTCTGACCTCATGCTTCTGCTGTGGCCGCTGCTGTGCCCTCCACACTGTGTCATTGTGCCACTCTGTGGCCTACTCCTGTTTTTGCCACGCCCAGAATGTCATTGTGCCACTGCCTGACCTCATGCTGCTACTGTGGCTGCTGCCGTGCCCTCCACACTGTGTCATTGTGCCACTGCCTGACCTCAGGCTGCTGCTGTGGCTGCTGCCGTGCCCTCCACACGCTGTCATTGTGCCACTGTCTGACCTCCTGCTGCTGGTGTGGCTGCTGCCTTGACCTACACACTCTGTCATTGTGCCACTGTCTGACCTCATGCTGCTGCTGTGGCTGCTGCCGTGCCCTCCACACTGTGTCATTGTTCCACTGTCTGACCTCATGCTGCTGCTGTGGCTGCTGCCGTGCCCTCCACACTTTGTCATTGTGCCACTGTCTGACCTCATGCTGCTGCTGTGGCTGCTGCCGTGCCCTCCACACTGTGTCATTGTGCCACTCTGTAGCCTACTCCTGTTTTTGCCACCTCCAGAATGTCATTGTGCCACTGCCTGACCTCATGCTGCTGCTGTGGCTGCTGCCTTGACCTACACACTCTGTCATTGTGCCACTGTCTGACCTCATGCTGCTGCTGTGGCTGCTGCCGTGCCCTCCACACTCTGTCATTGTGCCACTCTGTGGCCTACTCCTGTTTTTGCCACCTCCAGAATGTCATTGTGCCACTGTCTGACCTCATACTGCTGCTGTGGCTGCTGCCGTGCCCTCCACACTGTGTCATTGTGCCACTCTGTGGCCTACTCCTGTTTTTGCCACCTCCAGAATGTCATTGTGCCACTCTCTAACCTCATGCTGCTGTGGCTGCTGCTGTCACCTCCACACTCTGTCACTGATGTGGCCAGCTGAGCCCTCATCTTGTTTTTTTCCAGCTTTAGCTGGCATGACTTTATCAGGCTACATTACCGCTTCATTTTTTTGGTCAGTTTTGCCCTCTTAAGTGCCTAGGGAATTTTATCGTGAAGCGATTCTACGAGCGGCGGCAGACATATGCGTGTCATACTAAAACACAACATTGTATGAAGACCAAACCAAGCTCCCTCTGCATATTTAAGCATGGAACAACGTTCTAGAGCACCCTGCAGGCTCTGTGCAGCCAGGAAATAGCCGTTTTTTAACGTGATTCGTTCCGAAGTAATTCGGACCGAAACAAAATTTGTCGGAAAATTCGGCAAAGTCACCGAATCGAATTTTTGAGAAATTCGCCCATCTCTAATTGTGGCATCAGAGTTGGTGTTCAGTACGCGCGGGGGCCATCGTTATCCCAAGGAGAACCCGCTTGTCCACCGGAAATGTTGAACGACTGACTTTTGTCAAGATGAATCAGGCATGGATCGGCCAGGATTCCCACACACCAATGCCTTAGGCGTCAGATTACATCAGCCATGACGTCTTACCAAAACTTTGAGAAATGAGTCTGGGTTCAAACTACCTGCCTCAGCCACTCTTTTGATGCCACCACCCGCCTGATGCCACACATCTGCTGTCAGTTTCTCCATCTGCCTGCCACCATCTTTACCAGGGACTGGTATTGCCACCCACCTCCACACTGTTTCATTGTGCTACTCTCTGACCTCATGCTGCTGCTGCTGTTGTTTCTGCTGCAGTCACCTCCACACTGTGTCATTGTGCCACTCTCTGACCTCATGCTGCTGCTGATGCTGCTATCTTGACCTCCACACTGTGTCATTGTGCCACTCTCTGACCTCATGCTGTTGTTCCTTCCGTGAACTTCACTCTCTGTCATTGTGTCACTCTGTGGCCTACTCCCGTTTTTGCCACCTCCAGAATTTGTCATTGTCTGACCTAATGCTGCTGCTGTGGCTGCTGCCGTGACCTAAACACTCTTTCATTCTGCCACTGTCTGACCTCATGCTGCTGCTGCTGTTGATGCCATGACCTCCACACTGTGTCATTGTGCCACTCTCTGACCTCATGCTGCTGCTGTGGCTGCTGCTGTGACCCCCACACACTGTCATTGTGCCACTGTCTGACCTCATGCTGCTGCTGTTGCTCCTACCGTAACCTCCACACTGTCATTGTGTCACTCTGTGGCCTACTCCTGTTTTTGCCACCTTCAGAATGTTATTGTGCCACTCTCTGACCTCATGCTGCTGCTGTTGCTCCTGCTGTGACCTCCAAACCATGTCATTGTGCCACTCTGTGGCCTACTCCTGTTTTTGCCACCTCCAGAATTTGTCATTGTGCCACTGTCTAACCTCATGCTGCTGCCGTGACCTACACACTCTGTCATTCTGCCACTGTCTGACTTGATGCTGCTGCTGTGGCTGCTGCCATGACCTACACACTCTGTCATTGTGCCACTGTCTGACCTCATGCTGCTGCTGTTGCTCCGGCCATGACCTCCACACTCTGTCATTGTGCCACTCTGTGGCCTACTCCTGTTTTTGCCACCTCCAGAATGTCATTGTGCCGCTGTCTGACTTCATGCTGCTGCTGTGGCTTCTGCCGTGACCTCCACACTTGGTCATTGTGCCACTTTGTGGCCTACTCTTGTTGGTGCCACCTCCACACTCTGTCATTGTGCCACTGTCTGACCTCATGCTGCTGCTGTTGATGACGTTATCTCTACACTGTGTTATTGTGCCACTTGTGGACTCCTGATGTTGCTGCCATCTCCAGACTTTGTCATTGTGCTGCTCTTTGGCCTACTTATGCTGCTGCCAAGTGACCGCTGTCTCACTGGAACACCCTGTGGTTTCCTAATGCTGTTTCCACCCTCACCACTCTATGACGTTGCCACTATGTTTAATTTTCCCCTTCTTTTCACCTGTCAGAAGGAATGGGAAGGATCCGGATTGTCTAGCCAAAAGCAGGAGTGGATATAGAACACAGAAGACATGCAAATATCCCATTTACTGATCATCTCTGTTTTGGATCAACTCCTCTTTGTTTTTGGCCTTAGCAATAATGATGGATCGACCGATTAAAAGTGGATACTGACAGATGAATGGAAGGACAAAATGATCAGAGACGTCAACGCAAAATTACTGCCGACACCCTCTCCACTCATTCGGGGGCCTCTACATGTAACAGCATTTAACAGAACAGGTTCTGCCATATTTTGTGACGGTTTAAAGCTCTGGCCTCATGGAGTGACCCATGCTGTGATGTCCCCTTATTGTGCTGCGATCTGTGGCGGCTCCAGTAACCTACTACTGTGTTCTTTGCCGCTATCATAGGATCTTAGCCCTTAGCTTGTTTTTTTTCCAGCTGGCGTTGCCATGACTTTATCAGGCTGCATTCCCGCTTCAGTTTTTTGTTCAGTTTTGCCCCTGTAAGTTCCCATTGAATTTTAGAGTGAAGCGATTCTAATAGCGGCAGTCATGTGTGTATCATACTAAAACACAGCATTGTATGAAGACCAAACCAAGCTCCCTCTACATATTTAAGCATGGCACAACGTTCTACAGCACCCCACAATCTCTGTGCAGCCAGGAAAAAGCTGTTTTTTAACGCGATTCGTCCTGAACTAATTCGGAACAAAACGGATTTTGTCGGAAAATTTGGAGAACTCGGCGTACCGAATTTTTGAGAAATTCGCCCATCTCTACATCTGAGGTCTTTCCCTTAATGCATAGGAGGTCCCTCCTGTATCTAAAAAAGATGGTGCTGAAGAGAAGGAGGATGCAGGTACAGAAGAGGAAGAAGGTAGGGGGATGCAGGTACAGGAGAAGAAGAAGAATGAGAGGAATAATGGCCCAGTTCCATACACGGCTCTGAGATCAAAAAGTAGGAGAATGCCCCTACTACTTGACACCCCTGAGATTGACATCTTTGTGAAATTGATGACGAGAGACCTAGAAAATTTAGCACTTATATGGAATAAGCTCAGTGATTTGGAAATAAAAGTTCTGATAAATCTTGAAGCAGACCCAGACATAATTATAAAACCCTTGGGCAAGTGGGGAAATCTGGTAATTCTTAGTTATGAACAATATGTCAGGATGTGCAAAGATCTGTTAAATGATAAGAAGGGCCATTCTATCCTCACACAGGACCCAACTGACCTATTAAAAGGTGAACTGGAATCACTGGTTATGGAGGCCCTAAATCAGGGGTTGATATCACCAGAGGAATCAAGAGTGTATCCACAGATTGCAACTAGAGATGGGCAAATCGATTCTAATAAAGTGGAATTCATTTAGAGTTTTAGGAAAACTTCAGTTCTGCATGAAGCTGAAGTTTATGGTACTTTGCGGGAACAAATCGTCTTTTTTGTTTGTAAAATGGCCACAAGCACATGGCATTACATGGGGCAGAGAACTCTGGGAGGAAGAAAGGAACACCCATAATGACATGTGCCAACATGAAGACAATCAGCGACCAGTGGGCTTCTGTGACGTCACAGCCCTATAAATACGGACGCCATATTAAATTCTCACACTTCTCACTGTGACTCCTGTCAATAAGCATCTTGCTGCTGCACTATATTACACTCTTTAGCAAAGAAACTCGTTTTTCCATCTGAATTCCATCTGGTTGTTCAGTAGGGGATTTCATACCCAAGGCTTAATTTAACCTCTTGATTGTGGGGTAATTTGGACTAAAATAAATGGTGTCTTTTTTTTGTCCCATATACGCCTAAATTACATCTGGTTGTTCTGTATGTTATTTCATACCCAAGGCTTAATTTAACCTCTTGATTGTGGGGTAATTTGGAGTAAAATACAGGGTGTGTGTATTTTTACCCCATATACGCCTGAATTTCATCTCATTCATTCTGTAGGATATTTTATACCAAGGGTTAATTTCTCCTCTTGTTTTGTGGGGGAATTTGAGTCAAATACAGGGTGTGTGTATTTGTGCCACATACACGCCTGAAATCCATCAACTTCAGACCGGTGGTATATTTTAATCTCTGGCCAAGAGTTTATTTATTCACTTTTTGTGGAGAATTCTGTGTCAAATCCAGTGTTTGTGTATTTCAGCCCTACATACATCTCAAATCCAGCCACTCCAGTCTCTTGGGATATTGCTACCTGTGGCAAACAGTACATTTTTTCAATTATTGTGAAGAGTGAAGAGGTTGTCCTCAGTAATTTTGCATTGACGTCAATAATCATTTTGCCATTCCTTTGATCCTTCAGTGCTTACTTTCAGTTGGTCAATATTCCATTATTGCTAAAGACAAAAAGAAACAGGAGTTAATCCCAAAAATAAGTAAATGGAATATTTGCATGTGTTCTGTGGTTTGTATCCCCTCCTGTTTTTGGCTACCAACCCATCTTACAATCCTGATGCAAACAAAGAAACATGTCATACTAGCCTTACGGCTTCTCCGAATACACAATCGGTTGTGTTTGTCCTTTTCATTCCTTGTGACAGATTAAAAAAAGGGAAAACCAAACATAGTGGCAACGTTATAGAGTGCTGCAGGGTGGAAACAGCATTAGAAAACCACGGGGTGGTCGACTGAGAGAGTGGTCAGTTGGTAGCAGCATGAGTAGGCTACAGAGTGGCAACGGACAGATTGTGAAGGTGGCAGCAGCAAGATTAGGCCACAGACTGCACAAGTACACAGTGTGGAGGTGGCGGCAGCAACAGCAGCAGCATCAGGACGGAAAGTGGCACAGTATAATAATTTTGAGGTGGCGGCAGCTAGATGACATAATGAGGAGGTGACAGTAACAGCAACATCAACCAGAGAGTGACATGGTGACATAGCCTGGAGATCACAGCAGCGGCATGAGGAGACCTGATTGGTGAGGTTGCAGAATCGTGAGGTAGGCTCGTAGTCGGGGACAGGTGGCAGGTCAGGACAGGCGGCAAAGGTTCGTGGTCTAGGGATGGAGACAGAAGGTACGATACACGGTAAATGCAAAAGGCACAACTGAACACTTCCTCTCTAGGCACAGGGCACTCTCGATTCGGCAAGGTGATAAGGAAGGGGCAGGACTTAAATATGGTCAGCACCCGGTGAGAACAATCACCGATGCGCTGTCCCTTTAAATTGGGCTGCAGCATCGCGCTCGCCCACGCGTCCGGCCAGCAGCAGGAGCGCGCACCCGAAGCTCAGCAGGAGCGCAGCGAGGTAAGTGAACAGAGCAACGGGGATGCCTGCAGCCCGAGGACCGGTATGCGGCACTGCTCGCAGCGGGAGACGCCGCCAGGGTGCGGGTGTGCCTGTGATCCTACACAGGGGTCGCAGGGACACCCGTGACAGTAAATCCTCCACCCCCTAAGGCCTCCCCCTTTTTCTTGTCTGCAGAAACCTCTTCAGGAGGTCCCGGTCCGGGATATTATCCTCCGGCTCCCACAACCTTTCCTCTGGCCCACACCCCCTCCAGTCAACAAAGAAAAATTGTCTCCAACTAACCGTCTTCATGGCCAAGATCTCCTTAACTGTAAAAACATTGGTGGAGTCAGCTACGGGAGATGGGGAAACCACTGACCATGAGAACTGATTAAGGATGACCGGTTTCAGCAGGGAGACGTGGAAGGAGTTTGGGATGCACATAGTAGGAGGGAGCCGGAGTTTGTAAGCCACAGGATTGATGCGCCTCAGGACTTCAAAGGGACCTAGAAACCGGGGGCCAAGCTTTTAGCTGGCAATTTTTAGGCGGACATACCGGGCAGACAACCACATCTTATCTCCTGGTGCAAAGGACTGAGGGGGTCTCCTTTTCTTGTCTGCCTGAACCTTCATGCGGGCAGAGGCCTGAAGCAGAGATTGGCGTGTCATGTCCCAAATGACAGATAAGTCATGGATGAGACTGTCTACCGCAGGAACATCAGAGGAGGCGGCGGGCAGCGGAAGGGGCAGACGGGGGTGCTGGGCAAAGACCATGAAAGAAGGATATGCTTTGGCAGAATCTGACTCCAGAGAATTGTATGAAAATTCGGCCCATGGCAACAAACTAGACCAATCGTCGTGTCGAGAAAAATGGCAGAGATAGGTACCCAAGACCTGATTCACCCTCTCCACTTGGCCATTAGATTGTGGTTGTTATGCAGAGGAAAATTAGAGTTTGACTTTTAATTGGGCGTAGAGACCCCGCCAAAATCTAGAGACAAACTGAACTCCCCGGTCCGAGACGATCTGTTGTGGAAGCCCATGCAGCCGGAAAATATGTTGAAAGAAGAGATTGGCTAGACTTGGAGTGGAAGGGAGGCCGGGCAACAGAACAATGTGTGCCATTTTGGAGAATCTGTCTGTGACCACCCAAATAACCGTATTACTGGCAGAGGGAGGTAAGTCGGTGATAAAGTCCATAGCAATGTGAACCCACGGACAGTTAGGAACTGGCAGAGTTTGCAGCAGCCCTGCAGGCTTGAGACGAGGAGATTTATTACAAGCACAAGTGGTACAAGCTTCCACAAATTCTTTCACATCTTTAGCCAACTCAGACCACCAGTAAAAACAGGCAATCAGGGATTGAGACTTTCGAACCCCAGGATGTCCGGCTATACGAGAAGAATGACCCCAGCTCAGTCCCCCTCTCCGGAGCGCCGGGCGCACGTATGTCTTGCCCGGGGGTACATGTTGGAGGTATACCGGAGCCACGGATATCAGACATTCAGGGGCTACAATGTGCCGAGGAGTTGCCTCTTCTATTGCACTAACATCTGAGGTACAGGAAAGAGCATCGGCTTTAATATTCTTTTACAACAGTCGAAAATGGATAACAAAATTAAAACGAGAGAAAAACAGTGACCACCTTGCTTAGCGTGGGTTGAGACGTTGTGCAGTTTGGAGGTAGAGGAGATTCTTATGATCGGTGAAGATCTTTACAGGATGCCGAGCGCCCTCCAGGAGGTGGCGCCATTCCTCTAAAGCAAGCTTAATGGCCAGAAGCTCCCAGTCTCCGATGGTGTAGTTTCTCTCAGCGGGCAAGAAAGTTTTGTAAAAGAACCCGCAGGTCCGAGTTTTGCCTTTAGGGCCCTTTTGGGTGAGAACTGCTCCAGCCACCACGGACGAGGCATCGACCTCCAAGAATGGATTCTCTATATGTGGCCGGGATTAAACTGATTCCGAGGCAAAGGTGACCTTTAACTTGGAAAAGGCTTCTTCGGTGGCTGGTGGCTAAAGTTTCGGGTTGGTATGCTTCTTGGTGAGAGCCACAATCGGTGCCAGCAACGTCGAGAAATGTGGGATGAACTGCTTGTAATAGTTGGCGAATCCCAAGAAGCGTTGTATGGCCTGGAGGTCAACAGGTCGAGGCCACTGTAGGACAGCGGACAGTTTAGTGGGGTCCATCTGCAGACCCTTGTCCAAGATTATACATCCAAGGAACTGGAGGCTGGTCCGGTGGAATTTGGCATAGAGATTATTCTCACGCAGGCATTTCAGGACCTGGCGCACATGCGACTGGTGGACCTCCAGATTAGGTGAAAAAACCAGGATGTCATCCAAGTAGACGACTACGCTTTCATACAGGAGATCTCTGAAAATGTCACTGACAAATTCCTGGAAGACTGCTGGAGCGTTGCATAGGCCAAAGGGGATCACTAGATACTCAAAGTGCCCGTCACGAGTATTGAAGGCCGTCTTCCACTCGTCACCTTCTCGGATCCGAATGAGGTTATAAGCTCCCAGCAAGTCCAACTTGGAAAAGACTTTAGCTCCCCGAGGAAGATGAAAGAGTTCGGTAATCAGTGACAGTGGATACCGGTTTTTAATGGTGATCTTGTTGAGACCGTGGTAGTCGATGCACGGTCGCAGGGACCCATCCTTCTTCTCCACAAAGAAAAAACCGGCGCCCGCCGGAGAAGTAGATTTACGGATGAAGCCTTTCTGTAGGTTCTTCTTAATGTAGGCCGACATAGCCTGAGTCTTGGGTATGGAGACCGCCCCAGGGTGGACTAGTCTCAGGCAGCAGGTCTATTGGGCAAACGTAGGGATGATGTGAAGGAAGAGTCTCCGCTTGCTTCTCTGAGAACACATCCTGAAAGTCTTGATATGGTGTGGCAGGCCTGGTAGAGGCTTTGGAGCTGGTTGTGGAGGAATGGGGTGCACCCGGCGAGGTGCCAATAGGCAGCGAGACTAGCAGTCTCGACCCCAACGCAAAACTTCACCCGTCTTCCAGTCGAGCATAGGGGCGTGACGCTGCAGCCATGGAAGCCCCAGGAGAACAGCCGAGGAAGAACAGGGTAGTATGAAGAATGCGATCTTCTCCTTGTGCAAAGCTCCTACTTGCAGGACCACTGATTCCATCCGAAAGAGGATTGAGTCGCTCAGAAACTCACCATAAACGGACAAGATGACCAAGGGTTGGTGTAAGCAGACCACCGAGAGACGATACCTGGCCACCAAAGCAGACTCCCGGCGGATCCAGAATCCAGGAAGGCAGCCACTTGAAAGGAGATCCCAGAATTTGTTGTGGTAAGAACTGATATCATGAGCCATGGAGAGGGATTCCTCACACCTAGGGACGCCTTTCCCACGAAGCCTAGGTGCTTGCGTTTCCCGCACGTTGCTGACGGAACGTACAACCCTTGCGGAAATGTTCAGGGCTGCCGCAGTAGAGACACGAGTTCTCCTTATGTCGTCGGTTAAGTTCTTGTGGAGTCAAGTGGGCTCTGTCCACTTGCATAGGCTCTTCCAAGGCTAGCTGCGAAGGAGGCTGTGGAGGCCGAGGGAACTCCGGCGCAAGACGGGGTAGACGACATGTTCAGACCAGTTCGAGCTCTTGACGGAGTTCCTCCCGACTCTCCGCGAAACGGATCTCAATACGGGTTGCTCACTTAACGAAGACGGAGGGTCCCGGGTGGAGAGGGTATCCTTAATCTGGTTTGAGAGGCCCTTCTTGAATGTGGCACACAACGCTGTATCGTTCCAAGCCAACTCTGAAGCAAGTGTGCGGAACAGCACGGTGTAGTCTCCTACAGAAGAGCTCCCTTGCTGCAAGTTCAACAAGGCGGCCTCAGTAGACGAAGCGCGGGCAGGCTCTTCGAAGACACTGCGGAACTCCTGCAGGAATGTCGCCAGATCAGCTGTAACCGAATCGTCTTGGTCCAAGAGTGAAGTTGCTCAGGCCAGGTATTTCCCAGAGAGGAGACTGACCACGAAGGCCACCTTGGACCTTTCAGTAGGGAACTGACCAGCTATAAGTTCTACTTGGAGGGAGCACTGGGTGATGAAGCCCCTGTAGGCCTTAGGATCCCCGTCAAACTTCATCGGCATGGACAAACGGAGCTTAGGGCCGCCGGACATCCCCAGAGCTCCACGGGTGGAGACACGGCAGCCGGCTGCTGCTGAGTGGCGAGGAGCTGCTGCATCATAGACGTCAGCTGGTTAAGCTGCTGCGCTTGCTGCACGATCTGTTTAGCTGTTGGGCCACGATGGTGGTGAGGTCAGACTCGGTAGAGGCACCTTGGCGGGATCCATTGCCGAATCTGTTCTGGTCAGTGGTAGTGGATCCTCTGGACAACTGCAAGTGATGGTAGTAGCCATGCCAGGGAGAGGAATCTAAGTAGGTCTGGTGTTCACCAGAGCCCGCCGCAAAGCAGGATGGACCTGCTGTGGCGAATTGCTACCAGGTCGCTACCCCTGACGTGACTTGCTTGCGGTGGCTGCCGAGGTGTGGAACGATACAGAATCGTGAGGCAGGCTCGTAGTCGGGGACAGGCGTCAGGTCAGGACAGGTGGCAAAGGTTCATGGTCGAGGGACGGACACAGAAAGGTAATGGCAAAAGACACAACTGAAAACTTCCTCTCTAGGCACAAGGCACTATCGATTCGACAAGGTGGTAAGGAAGAGGCAAGACCAGGTCGTGGGGCTGCTCGCAGCGGGAGATGCTGCCGGGGTTCGGGGATGTCCCTGGGTCGCAGGGACACCCGTGACACTCCCGGCCACACTATCGACTTGCGGACTGCGACACTGCCTGACGTGCAAGCCGGCGCTCTCTTCTCCCGATGATGATTTCTTCCAGGGCCAGGACGATGGGTAGTCGAAGGTAGGCGACCGTCTAGGGCGCCACTTCATCCCAGGCGGAAAACAAGGCGCAAGGAGGCATGGAGTGGGCTGAATTTTCCATTTGGGGGGCACTTTATGCCTTGTTAACTAGGGCACCAGAATACCTTGTCCCAGCCTTGCTTGTTTCACCCAGCTTACAAGTGCAATCGGCTACATCGTTGTGTGTTTGCGTGGCACAGATGTCGTCCTCTACGGTGTCTGACCACTCGCAACATAACCACCCATGCCACTCTCCTCATCACTATTTGCCCGCTTCTGCAAGAAGCAGCGGATGTCTTCCCCACCTCTTTGCTGCCCACTCTCCTCAAATAGTTTGTCCTCACTGTATAGTGGTGCAGAGCCCATAGCACATAGTAGCTCTCTGGCTGTGGGAACCGAATGGGACAGAGGCGGGTTGAGGGCCATTGACCTGCTCCCGGGCAATGCCAAGTAAAGTTTGTATCTTACGGATGCACCGACTCTTTGCCGGGGTTGTCAGATGTCATCTAGGAGAAAGTGTATGATCTACTGTTTGGGCAACATGGCCGCTAGATGACACCGGAAGCTGTGGCCTCGCAGGGTGACCCCTGTTGTGATGTCCGCTTACTGTGCTGCAACCTGTGCCTGCTACAGGAACCTACTTTTGTGTTGTTTGTTACCCCATGTGATCAGGCACACTCACAACCCTCACAGTTTTAAGTGCGCTCTGATTGTAAGCTCTTGCGAGCAGGACTCTCACACCTTGTGTCTGATTTGTAAGTAGGTTTTTTATAATGTAATGTCTGGTTTGTCTGTGCTTATACCCTCTTGTAAAGTGCTGCAGAATATGTTGGCGCTATATAAATAGAGATTATTAGTATTATTATAGCAGGATCTTGGCCCTCATCTCGGTTCTTTCCAGCTGGCGTTGACATTACCTTGTCAGGCTGCGTTCCCACTCCAGTTATTTGGTCAGTATTTCCCATGTAACTGCCCAGAGAAGTGAAGTGTGAAGCGATTCTAGTACCGGCGCCTGTCATCTGCGTGTCATACTAAAACACAGCATTGATTGAAGACCAAACCATGCTCCCTATCCATATTTGAGCACGGCACAATGTTCTACAACACGCTACAGGCTCTTTATAGCCAGGAAATAGCTTTTTTTAATGTAAATAAACTTGGCTCGAAAAGAGTTTTGCCGGAAAATTCGTCGAACTTAGCGAATCGAATTTTTGGGAAATTCGCCCATCTCTAGTTGCAACTTTTTATGTGCTTCCAGGTGCCCTGCACACCCTCAAAGGTTTGTATATCGATAAAGTTTTGGGTGAATATGTGCTCTCGCTTCCATCAGTGCAACTTGAATAGGTAGTATACAGTCATGCTAAATCGCGCCACCATCCGCTGACATGGGATATCCTGATTTCCCTTTAGCTTCAACATAAACAAATATTCAGTGGATACATCTTTGTAACAATTTCTTCATTTATTATGTATCAAAAATAACCAACTTTAAAACTGTAGCAGTAGGTTACTTGCGTTTCAGTAGTAGAAAATATGTGGCCGATAGTCCTGATATGTCCATCAGTAGTGTTTGTTTCAGTGCCTCCCCGGCATAGCGTCTCCAGCTAGGAGCGAGCAAGTGGACAGGCGGGCATCAGACGCGCACGCGTGCGACGTTTCGTGAGAATCCCTCCCCCTTTCTCAAGCACGTAACACAGACCTTCAACCCTGCTTTTATACATACATGTAAGTAACCAACGTTTACATTAGAGCACATAGTATTACAAACGACTACAAGAACACTTTAAAACTTAAATTTTCATTCATTCCAGCTGGGGCTAATGTATTCATTTTGTGAATCCATCTCGCTTCACTCTGTAATAGTCGTCTCTTTAATGTTAACCCCTCGCTGCCCTGTACTTGTTCCAAAATGCACCAGTGAAGTTCTGCTACATTGTGATTATGTTCCAAAAAGTGTCTTGCTACACTACTCTCGCTTCCGTCATACATTAAGGACACTATAGAATTATTGGGCAAGTTGGAAAATCTAAATGTGGAGAGTGATGTTAAGTTAGACTCCATATCTGTTGATGCATTATAACGGAGTATCCCTCACGATCTTGGTTTAAATTCGGTTTCACATTTTTTTTAAAACTAGGAGTTCCCGACATAATGTCCATACTTTTGTTATGAGTCTACTTGAATATGTATTGACTCATAATTACTTCCTCTTCGGTCACAGAAACTCCCAGCTCAGGGGTACAGAGATGGGGAGCCCCTGTGCTCCCACTTAAGCTAATCTATACCTCAGTCGGTGGGAGAAAACATCCGTGTTTGGAGAGGAAGGAAGTCCTCTTACATCCTATATACTGTATTGGGGACACTATATTGATGACATGTTCCTGTTGTGGCAGGGGGACAATGAGAGTTTTGACCTGTTCATGAAGATCCTCAATAAAAATGATTTTGGATTGCGTTTCACCTATGAAATAGTGATATTGAAATTGCATTTCTGCACCTCAAGATCCAGGATAGATATGGTAATTTGAGAACACACACGCATCGGAAGGAGATACCACGAACAGTTTCCTTAGATGGGAGAGCCATTACCCAGTAGCCCTAAAAAGAGGGATACCAAAAGGACAGTATTTAAGAATAAGGAGAAACTGCTCTAATATTGAGGATCTTCATGAGCACGCTAATGACCTGCGGATTAAATTTCGGGATAGGGGTTACCCGGACTCGATATTAAAATATGCATATTGTCACGCATATGCTAATAATAGATCAAGTCTGCTAAACATGGGTAACAGGAGAAAGAACATAAACAATCAGGAAGGTTCATTGAGGATTATAGGTACATATGACACTCTTGCAGTTGAGCTGAGGCATATATTTGAAAGATATTGGGACATCCTGAAAAGTGATGAGGAACTGAAAACAGTACTATCTGACAGACCCCAGATTACCTTTAAGTGAGGGAGATCCTTGAGGGATAGGTTAATTAAGAGCCATTACATTAGTCCGGCCCCTACTGGAACCTGGTTGAGTTATAAACTGATGGGCATGTTCAGGTGCAGTGGCTGTGCAGCATGCCCATACATCCATCAAACAAAGACTTTTACCAGTAGTTCCAATCAAAAGACTTATGATATATGGGATTTTTTCAACTACCTAACGATAGGAGTAATATAACTTTGCACCTTTGAGTGCGGCCTATGGTATGTAGGAAAAACAAAAAGACAGTTTAGACGGAGAGTAGGGGAACACTTGGGGGACATTCACCCGTGGCCAAGCATGTCTGGGAACAACATGATGGAAGTGCTTCTTGTCTAGGGTTTTTAGTGATGGAGCAGCTTAGGACATCGACTAGGAGAGGTGACTGAAAAGACTGAATGGATTTATCAGTTGGGCTCTTTACAGCCAAAAGGTTTAAATGAATCCATGAATTTTGGCTGTTTTATTTGACTTTACGCATATTTGATTAAATACATATTTAATTTATATAAGGGTTACTCAAGAAAACTATCCTTCGAGTTATCTGGAATGGAGTCTTCCTAACTCAGGTAAATTGGGGTGGGATTTATATTGGCCCCTTTATTATCTATTTATACTTTCAATTAGCTTTATTATTTGTAATATAGTTAATACTGATTATTTGTTGAAAACTGGGGAGAATAGCCCATTTACTAGCAAATACATGATAATAAGACATAGTAAAAGCTTTACACATATCTTCCTGATTAGAATGTTCTTTTGGATTGAGCATCATAAATAAAGGAGACAAGACTATCTTTGGGATTGACGTATTTATTGAGAATATTGAGACCAGCATAATGGTTGGAGCGGCGAGTCCTGCTGCTGCGTGTGGTTGAGAGCCCATCGTGGCTGTTCATGCTTGAAGCAAGTGTTAGCATGCGATGCGTCTACAACATTGCGATATGTGAGACGTCACCGGGCGACACAGTGAGCGAGTAAGGGTGAGGAAGACGTGTTATGTCTCACATTGAGCGGACGCCTGACATGTCCGGAGATGGATGAAATATGCTAGAAACAGTAACGGAACGTGGTAGGTTATGTCCTGGTGATAAATCTTATACATTATACATGTTTGGGACCCATGCTGTGATTGGAGATAGGGTGGATATATAAAGCTTAGCTGGACTGGGCTATTCTGTAGACAGCAACACATTCACCAGCCGATTGTGGGGTTAGGTCTGGATTGATGGATGTCTAAGTAACTTGACATCTGTAACGGTCTGGAGGTGGATCCACTGGCCACCGCAGGCGATGGTGTAAGCCCACACCAGGGAGCGGAATCTAAGTAGGTCACGGTATTCACCAGAGCCCGCCGCAAAGCGGGATGGACTTGCTGCGGCGGGAGTTTACCAGGTCGCTTCCACTGGCGAGGCTTGACTGCGGTGGCGGCCAAGGGTAGGCGAGGTACGGAATCGGCAGGCAGGCTCGTAGTCGGGGATAGGCAGGAGGTCAGGGCAGGCAGCTGAGGCTCGTGAACGTAGACAGGCAGAGGGTCAGGGCTGGCGGCAAGGTTCGTGGTCGGTAAACGTAGGCTCGAGGTTCGGTACACGGGTAGGCAAGACTAGGACTTTACTGGTAAGCTTTCTCCAAGGGAATGACACCAAGGATCCGGCAAGGCTGTCAGGAAGGGGCCGGACTTAAATAGGAACAGTGCCCGGCAATGACCAATTACCGGCGCACTGTCCCTTTAAATTTCACACTGCCGGAGCGCGCGCGTCCTAGGGGAATTCTTCTTTTGTCCGCTTGAGCCTTCGTGCGCTCGGAAGCGCGGAGCAGAGACTGACGGGTCTGGGACCAGATGGCCTTCATGTCTTGGACCAGTGCGTCCACCGCCGGGACCTCGGAGGAAGGTGCAGAGGGAGAGGAGGGCGGGAATGCAGGCCATACACGATGTAGAAGGCGGAGGCCCCCGCGGACTGGGACTCTAGGGAGTTATAAGAGAACTCCGCCCATGGAAGCTAGTTGGGCCAATCATCTTGACGTGCCGAGACGAAATGGCGAAGGTAACATCCCAAGACCTGGTTGACCCTCTCTACCTGGCCGTTCGTCTGCGGGTGGTAAGCTGCAGAGAAGTCGAGCTTCACCTGAAGTTGGGCACACAGGGCTCGGCATAACCTGGAGACAAACTGGACTCCCCGGTCCGAGACGCTTTGCGGAGGGAGTCCATGCAGACGGAACACATGAAGAAAGAATAGCTCCATCAGGCGGGAGGCAGACGGCAGGCCTGGCAACAGGACAAAATGCGCCATCTTGGAGAAGCGATCCGTGATTACCCAGATAATGGTGTTGCTAGACGAAGGAGGGAGATCAGTTATGAAGTCCATAGAAATGTTGGTCCAAGGTTGAGTTGGGATGGGTAGTGACTGTAGTAGGCCTGCCGGCTTGTGACGTGGCGTCTTTTTGCGGGCACAGGAGTCACAAGACGAAACGAAGTCCTTGACATCCCTATCAAGCTCTGGCCACCAATCGAACCGGGATATCAGGTGGAAAGTTCTTCGGGCGCCGGGATGACCGGCCACCAATGAGCAATGCTCCCATTTTAGGATACGTCTGCGGAGAGCAGGGCGCACGTAAGTCCTTCCAGGAGGAACCTTCCGGAGGTCAACTGGAGCTGCCGAGATAAGACGTTCTGGGAGAATTATGTGTTCTGGAGTAGTGTCTTCACCCACCACGTCGGAGGCATGGGAGAGAGCGTCAGCTCTCACATTCTTCTCTGCAGGCCGGAAGTTGATCTGGAAATCGAACCGGGAAAAGAAGAGCGACCACCTAGCCTGGCGTGGGTTAAGTCGTTGAGCCGTCTGGAGATATTGGAGGTTTTTGTGGTCTGAGTAGATGCGGATGGGAAAACGGGCACCTTCCAACAGATAACGCCATTCCTCCAGGGCCAGTTTTATGGCCAGCAGCTCCCGGTCGCCAATCGTGTAATTCCTCTCGGCCGGCGAGAACGTTTTGGAAAAGAAGCCACACGTTACAGTCTTACCCGTGGGCCCTTTTTGCGTAAGAACTGCTCCGGCTCCCACAGACGAGGCATCCACTTCCAGCGTGAAGGGTTTCGCGGGATCCGGACGTGCAAGGATAGAAGCCGTAGAGAAGGCGGACTTGAGCTTCGAGAACGCCTCTTCGGCCTCGACGGGCCAGCTGCGTGGGTTGGCTTGTTTCTTGGTAAGGGCCACTATCGGAGCCACTAGCGTTGAGAAGTGGGGGATGAATTGGCGATAGTAGTTACAGAAGCCCAAGAAGCGCTGTATAGCCCGCAGACCGACTGGGCGTGGCCACTGCAACACGGCTGAAAGTTTCGCTGGGTCCATCCATAGGCCTTGGTCAGAAATGACGTAACCCAGAAACGGGAGGCTAGTCTGATGGAAGAGGCACTTCCCTAGCTTGGCATACAGATGGTTCTCCCGGAGACGCTTCAAAACTTGAAGAACATGGCTGCGGTGGGTCTCGAGATCAGGAGAGTATACCTGGATGTCATCGAGGTAAACCACCACGCAGGTGTAGAGATGGTCTCTGAAGACATCATTCACGAGCTCCTGAAAGACAGCAGGCGCATGACACAGACCGAAGGGCATCACCAGGTACTTAAAGTTCCCATCCCTGGTGTTGAAGGCCGTCTTCCATTCATCGCCCTTGCGGATTCGGACCAAGTTGTAGGCCCCTCGCAAATCCAACTTGGAGAAGATCTTAGCGCCTTGCAGGCGGTCAAAAAGTTCTGTGATCAACGGCAATGGGTAACGGTTTTTCACCGTGATCTTGTTCAGGCCCTGGTAGTCTATGCAGGGCCACAAGGTACCATCCTTCTTCTTTACGAAAAAGAACCCCGCACCCACGGGAGACGAGGACTTTCGGATAGTGTTGAGCGATTATTATCGACAAAGTTGAAATCGGCACGGTTTTTATGTTGATCGGATTTTATAGATCACGCGATAATTTAGGTGAAAATCTGCGCATAATCTATTAATATCGCGCCATTTTCGGCACTTCCTGTCATTTTGGCGCCCAGCAAATCAGCTTACAGAATAGAGCAGGGTGAGCTGTGTGTGCAATGTCATGACTGGGATATGTATGGTTGCGATTGGCTGGAAAAAATCACATGACCTCGTTTTACATAGAACAGCCCTTCCTGTTCATGATCAGTGTGTGTCAGTGTCTCATAGGAGTAGGACGTGCACTTGGCCTCTGTCCAAACAGCTCAGCAAACAGCTCAGCAAAATTGTTCTATTTGTTCACACAGACAGCTATGCTTTTAGCTGTGAACATTAGAACTTAGGTAGATTAGAGATTTGCAGATTTTAGGTACTTAGGCTGAGAATTTTAAAGGAGCCTCTAGCCCTGTAAAGTCATGGAGGTAAGCGGGGGGGGGGGGGTGTTGGAGGGGCGAACACAGACAAGCTCTTTAAAGGATAGTGGATATTGTGTAGCCCAGACTTTGTTTGGACATTGTATTGCAATGGCTTTTTATTAACAGTTTTCTGTTGAAATATTACTTGTATGTTGGGCAGCCTGAACTTATATTAGGATACAGATCTTTTCTAGTAACTGCAGGTGTATTTGTTAGGTGCAAAACTCCACTTTTATTATCCGTATACATTTCAGATACATGTTTATTCACTTTTGCCCAGTCCAGCTTTGTTGATAGAGGCACCTTGCACTTAAATTTCAATACAGCAATTTTGTCGTCACCGCAGGTGTATTTTTTAGGTGCAAAAAATACAGTTTATTATCCGTATACATTTCAGATAGGTGTTTTTTTCACTTTTGCCCAGTCCAGCTTTGTTGGTTCAAAGACTCCTTTTCCCAGCACTTTTTAATCTGTGGGTCAGACAGGTTTAATGGTCATTCTGCGGTACAGGACAGATATAGTCAATGTCCAGTGAAACTAAAATGGTGGCTGAAAGACTCCTTTTTGCGGCACTTTTTAAATCTGGGGGTCATGCAGTTTTGGGGCTCATGCTGCGTTCCAGGACAGGGATATTCAGTGTCCAGTTCAAGTAAAATGATGGTTTAAATCATACTGCCTTCTGGCCCTTTTTAATTTGTGGGTGATGCAGGTTTAAGGGTCATGCTGAGGTACAAGACAGGGATAGTGAATGGTCTGTGAGTTTTTTTCTGTGGCTTTTATAACCCAAGTGTGTTGCCTAAGATGTAGCACGTATCCATTTGACTGTTGTGGATGTTAATTCCAGCTTCTCCAGCCCTGTTTGGGTGTAAGAATGAAGGTGTTGTTGCTCTCCCATAGACTTTAATGGTGATCGGCGATAATCTATTATCGACTATCGGAAATCGTCTTGATAATTGCCGATATCGACTATCGACAAGATGACGATAGTCAATGTAATCGCTCATCACTACTTTCGGATGAACCCCTTCCGGAGATTCTCCTGGATATACTCAGACATGGCTTGGGTCTCAGGAACCGATAATGGGTAGACTCGGCCACGGAGAGGGCTGGTACCCGGCAATAAGTCGATCGGGCAATCGTATGGACGATGCGGAGGAAGACTCTCGGCTTGTCTCTCGGAGAACACATCGGCGTACTCCAGATATTCGGGCGGTAGCCCGGGCAGCGGCTCCTGAAGGGTCGAACGAGAGCAGGAAAGCACCGGGCGAGGTGCCACCAAACACCGCCCCCGACAGTTGGGACCCCAACGCGTCACTTCTCCAGATGTCCAGTCCAGGATAGGAGAGTGGAGCCGCAGCCATGGGAGTCCGAGGATGAGGAGCGAGGCAACACATAGAAGGAGATCTCTTCTTTATGCCGCGTCCCCATGGGGAGGGACAGAGGCTTGGTGAAAAACTGGATGGTGTCGCTAAGCAGCTCCCCGCTAACGAATGAGATGACGAGCGGTTTTTCCAAGCGGACCACCGGAAGCCGATACTGCTTCACTAGGGACTGGTGGATGAAGTTCCCGGCCGAGCCTGAATCCAGAAACGCCGGAACCTGGAACGAGGTACCAGTCTCTGACACGACCTGCACTGGCATCAACAGACGTGGAGAGGAGGAGTTTGCACCTAGGAATGCCTCTCCCACAGATCCTAGATGCGGAAGTTTCCCGCAGGCTTGGGGCGCTTGGGACCACTCCTCCGGTAATGCTCTGGGCTGCCACAGTAGAGACACAAGTTCCTTTGCCGACGCTGGGCCAACTCTTGCTCAGAGAGACGAGCCCGATCAATCTGCAGGGGCTCCTTGGTGGGTGTTGGCGGTTGTGGCGCTGGGGGCCTCTGGACCACCGGTGCCAGGCGAGGAAACCGGCGAGGTTGGGCTGACTGACGCTCTAGCCGAAGTTCCTCCTCCCGTTCAATGAAGCGTACGTCAATGCGGGTCACTAACCGGATCAGATCACTGAGGAAAGACGGGAGGTCTCTAGCGGCCAAGACGTCCTTAACTCGGCTTGAGAGCCCTTTCTTGAAGGTGGCGCACAGAGCGGCCTCGTTCAATGACAGTTCAGAGGCCAGAGTGCAGAATTGCACCGCGTAGTCTCCTACAGACAGATCCCCCTGGCGGAGGTTTAAGAGGGCTGTATCAGCAGAGGATGCACGAGCTGGTTCCTGGAAGACATTGCGGAACTCACTTGGGAACGACTGAAGATCCGCCGTCACTGGATGGTTCCTGTCCCACAGAAGTGTAGTCCATGCCAGGGCCTTCCCGGAGAGGAGGCTGACCAAGAAAGCCACTTTCGCACGTTCGGACAGGAACTGATCGGCCATCAGCTCCACGTGCATAGAGCATTGGGTGATGAACCCCCTGAGTTTTGGGTCACCTTCGTACTTAGATGGGAGCGACAGCCGATGCTTGGGACCCCTCAGAGCCACCGGTACCGTCGAGGCAGGGACAACCACAGGAGATGGTGAAGGTTGCTGCTGCTGGACGGTGGCGAGTTGCTGCAACATGGTGGATAGCTGGGTAAGTTGCTGCGCCTGTTGACCGAGTTGCTGTGACTGGCGAGCACCAACGGTCGTCAGATCCGCCAGGCTGGGTAACGGCACCTTGGCGGGATCCATGGCCGGATCCTACTGTAACGGTCTGGAGGTGGATCCATTGGACCACCGCTGGCGATGGTGTAAGCCCACCCCAGGGAGCGGAATCTAAGTAGGTCCCGGTATTCACCAAAGCCCGCTGCAAAGCGGGATGGACTTGCTGCGGCGGGAGTCTACCAGGTCGCTTCCACTGGCGGGGCTTGCCTGCGGTGGCGGCCAAGGGTAGGCGAGGTACGGAATCGGCAGGCAGGCTTGTAGTCGGGGATAGGCAGGAGGTCAGGGCAGGCGGCTGAGGCTCGTGAACGTAGACAGGCAGAGGGTCAGGGCTGGCGGCAAGGTTCGTGGTCGGTAAACGTAGGCTCGAGGTTCGGTACATGGGTAGGCAAGACTTGGACTGTTATGGTAAGCTTTCTCCACGGACATGACACCAGGGATCCGGCAAGGCTGTCAGGAAGGGGCCGGACTTAAATAGGAACAGTGCCCGGCAATGACCAATTACCGGCGCACTGTCCCTTTAAATTTCACACTGCCGGCGCGCTCGCGCTAGGGTGCGGCGACTCGCACGCCGGGGACCAGAGGCGGACAGAGCAGGATTGTGGCCGGTAAGTGAGTGCCGGCGAGAGCAGGGGAATGAGCGGACCCCGAACCCGATGTGCGGGACGCGGAGCCGCTGGGTGTCGGAACACGGACGGGGGTCGCAGGGGCGTCCGTGACAACATCATATACAGGACATATAAGCTTATTACTGACTTGGTATTATTTACAGGTCGTACAGATTTATCTTGGGCTTCTGTTTGACCCCCTGAGGAAGCCTCCGTAGACTTGGGAGGGGAAACACGTCGGGAAGTAACTTTTTTGGTGTATATCATCTTCATCTTGTTTGTTTAGTTTTCATTTTTTGAGTATGTTTGTGGAGGTCTGTGTACATGGACATTTTAGGATTCTCCAGGTTGAGTGTATCTGGAGTGGAGCCGCCCATGTCGGGGTGATGACCCTGCAAGTACCTATTTAGGTGTTAAAAATATGGGTTCAACAGGGAAAGTATTGCCTGTCCAAATATGAATATGATCCCCTCTCTTTTCTAGTAACGGACCACCGCTAAGATATTATTTGGGAGAACTGCTAAATTATTTTGAGGAAAACGGAAGACCTTCACAATAGTGAGTTACTCTAGGTTTCAGTTTGAGACATAGTTGTTGTGTGTTTCTATTTAACTGATGTCACTGAATAGTAATTAAGTATATATTGTTTTAGAGAAAAATTAAAAGTTATATTTTAAGCACATATTAATGCTATTACTGTGACAGTTTTGTTTAAAATACGGATGTGGACATTTGTAAATTTTGTTTTGGAATCTGTGATTTTCTTTTTTTTACTTTTTGTGCCTACAATTCCTTTAAAGTTTTGGACTGTACTACTACAGCAGTTCAGCAGTTTCATCTTGCACATTTCTGTACACATGAGAGGATCATAGAAACAGAACTTTGCCATTGATGAATAAATACAGCAGGCTTTTCGACACTCCCTCAGCACTCATAGCCAAGTGATATGTCTGGAAAACACATATACACATAATATGTATGTTCTTCCATTTTTTTAATTGGTCACAAGGATTCGCATACAGTTAAGATGATATGTTTGGCCGAAAGAACAGGCCAACGGCAGTAGGCCTGCCCTTGTTTTACATTTCGGCCGGGGCCCATACGGCAGAACCAGAGGTATTGCCCTAACGGCAGCTCTGAATACAAATCATCATGCATTATGATTATATGATAATTCTGGTATATGTTACACTTTTGTTTAACTTGGGGTTATTCCGTTTGTAAAAAAAAAAAAAGACAGTTTTGGTGAGCTTTAAATATACCATAAAAATATATGAATAGACAATAAAGATAACTTTCTTGTAAATAAACATGTTCTACATCAGAAGGGGGAAAAGACAGCACCCTGAAAGTCACTCCTGAAAGTGATGGCAGTAGCAGAGTGGTGTCTGTTGTTTAAATTTACCATTAGGGCTGCGACTGGTCAGTACAGATCAATCACAACCAAGGGGGTGGTGGCATCACCACCTACACCCCTTAACTAGGGATGAGCGATTATAATCGACAAAGTTGAAATCGGCACAATTTTGACAATCTGCAGATAATCTATAACTATCGCGCCATTTTTGGCACTTCCTGTCATTTTGGCGGCCAGCAAATCAGCTTAGAGCATAGAGCAGGGTGAGCTGGATGTGAGACGTCATGACTGTGATGTGTATGGCTGTCATTGGCTGGAAAAATCACATGACCTCGTTTTGCATAGGACAGCGTTTCCTGTTAAGTATCAGTCTTTCAGTGTCTAACACTAGAGCAAGACATGTGCTGCATGTCTCTCAATACAGCTCAGCTCAGAGACACATCTCTTCTCTTTATTCATACAGACAACTATGCTTTTATATGTGAAAATTAGAATATAGGTAGATTAGAGAATTTCAGTTCTTATTTAGTTAGACAGAGACTTTTAAAGAAGCATCTAGCGCTGTATAGTCATGAGGGGGCGGGGGGGGTGGACGGTCGGACAGACAGGCTTTGGAAAGGAGGGTGTATATTGTGCCGCCCAGACTCTGCTTTGAACCTGCATTGAAATGGCATTTGTTTTGCCACTTTTTGGCCAGCACACCTCGCACCTGAGGTGAAAATGTACCTTTTATTTTGTGCATCCCAGTTTTTTTCATATAGCCACCTTGTACTTAAATTTGGATAAAGAAATTTTTTAGTAACTGTTGGTGTATTTCATTGGTGCAAAAACCACCGTTTCTTATCCGTATAACTTTTAAATAGCTAGATTGCACTTTGGTGTGGCCCAGTTTTGTTCAAAGAGCCACCTTGTACTTAAATTTGGATACAGAAATTTTCTAGTAACTGTTGGTGTATTTCATTGGTGCAAAAACCACCTCTTCTTATCTGTATAACTTTTACATAGCTGTATTGCACTGCGGTGCGGCCCAGTTTTGTTCAAAGAGCCACCTTGTACTTAAAATTGAATACAGACATTTTTTAGTAACTGTTGGTGCATTTCATTTTTGCAAAAAACACCTTTTGTTATCCATATAACTTTTAAATAGCTGTATTGCACTTTGGTGCGGCCCAGTTTTGTACAAAAAGCCACCTTATACTTAAATTTGGATACAGAAATTTTATAGTAATTGTTCTCGTGTGTCATTGCTGCAAAAAACGCAATTTCTCATCCGTGTAACTTTTTAATACTATTATTGCGCTCGGTTAATCTCAGTTTGGCACAGAGTTCGACATATCGCGGATCGGGCTGACAGATTGCTGGGTGGGGCTGGTGAGAATCCAGCTGTCATGTTCCACATTGGCACCAATGACAAAGTTAGAGGTAGGTGGAGTGTCCTTAAAAATGATTTCAGGGACTTAGGCAAAAAGTTCAAGGCAAGGTCCTCCAGAGTAATATTTTCAGAAATATTACCTGTTCCGCGGGAGATTAGAGAGGTGAATAAGTGGCTCAAAAATTGGTGTAGGAAAGAGGGATTTGGGTTTTTGGAGAACTGGGCTGACTTCTGTCTTGGCTACAGACTCTATGCTAGGGATGGGCTGCACCTAAATGGGGAGGGTGCAGCTGTATTGGGTGACAAAATGGCCAGGAAGCTGGAGGAATATTTGAACTAGGGACTGGGGGGAGGGAAACTACACATATAGCATGCAAGATAGTGAAGATAGAGAGCTGGGAATTAGGAATAAAACAGGGGGTGGAGTGGAGGGAGGGGGTGTAGCAATAGTTAAAAAGATCAGGGAGAAAGGAATAAAAACTGAAATATCTCTAAAAATTGCATGCTGACCAATGCCAGGAGTCTGACCAAAAAATAAATGAACTAGAATACAAATAGCTGAAAAAAAAATCGCATAGTGGGGATAACTGAGTCATGACTGGATAAGAGCTATGACTGGGCGGTTAACTTACAGGGTTACAGTCTATTTAGAAGGGATCGTAAACACCGGAAGGGGGGAGGTGTCTGTTTCTATGTAAAATCCTTTCTGAAGCCAACACTGCGGGAAGATATAGGTACAGGTAATGAACATGTGGAGTCATTATGGGTAAATATACATGGGGGTAACAATAACAAAATAATACTAATAGTGGTCTGCGATAAGCCCCCAAATATAAAAGAAAACAAGGAAGATGTACTCCTCAGGCAAATAGATGAGGCGGCTAAACAGAATGAGGTTGTTATTATGGGCGACTTTAACTATCCAGACATCAACTGGGAATCTGAAACCTGTAGCTCTCATAAAGGAAACAGGTTTTTGTCAATAACTAATGAAAAATTCCCTTTTCGCCAAATGGGGCAGGAGCCGACTAGAGGAAAGGCCCTTCTAGACTTAATATTCACTAATAGACCTGACAGATTAACAAAGGTTCAGGTTGAGGGGCACCTAGGAAATAGTGACCATAATATAATACATTTATAATAAATGTCAAGGAGCCACAAAAACAGAGAATTTTAGGAAGGCTAATTTTATTCTGCTTAGGGAGGCCTTAAACCGTATTGACTGGGACAATTTGTTTAAATATGGCAGAACAAATAATAAATGGGATATTTTTAAAAACATCCTAGGCTACCACTGTGAGAGGTACGTACCTTATGGTAATAAAATAATTAGAAATAGGAAAAACCCAATGTGGATCAACAGAGATGTAAAAGTGGCAATAAATAACAAAAAGAAAGCGTTTCACCCACTAAAACAGGAGGGTAGTGAAGAGGCGCTAAGAAGCTATTAGGGAAAAAAATAAAGTGTGTAAAATAAAGGAAGCAAAGCGGGGAGAGGGAAAAAGACATTTTCGCTATAGAAAGTAAAACTACCCCCCAAAATACTTTTTAACTATAAAATAGTAAAAAGATTAAAACAGAAAATGTTGGCCCTTTGAAAAATACTGAGGGAAGACAGTAGAGGTTGATGAATAAAAGCAAACCAATTAAACACTTTTTTTCCACGTATTTACCGGGGAGGATGACCTTCCTGTTGAACAGAGGGATGAGGGAAACTCCAACTTAAAGTTCTTGTCTAACCCAGGAAGAAGTGCAGCTCCGTCCCTTTGAAGAAATTTAAAATAGACAAATTCCCAGGTCCTGATGGCATACCCCCACGTGTCCTAAGGGAGTTAAGTGATTTTATAAATAGGCCCCTATTCTTTATATTTCTTAATATTTATGGACTGTCTAATAACGGGGTATGTCCCAAAGGATTGGCACATAGAAAATGTTGTCCAATATTCAAAAAGGGGTCAAAAGTGATCCAGGAAACTATAAGTTTAACCCTGTGGTAGGTAAAATGTTTGAAAAGGTTTTTTTCAGAGATGCTATCCTGGGGTATCTCACTGAAAATAAATGTATAACGCCGTTCCAGCATGGGTTTATGAAGGATCGGTCCTGTCAGACTAATCTCATCAGCTTCTATGAGGAAGTCAGTGCTGGACTGGATCGGGTTGAGGCACTGGATGTCATATATCTAGATTTTTCTAAAGTATTTGATACTGTGCCACATAAAAAGGGTTTGGTTAAATAAAATGAGAATGCTTTGGGCTGGGGAAAATGTGTGCAAGTGGGTAAGCAACTGGCTCACTGATAGAAAACAAAGGGTGATAATTAACGGTGCATACTCAGACTGGATCCCTGTTACTAGTGGGGTACTACAGGGCTCAGTATTAGGCCCTATCCTTTTTAACATTTTCATTAATGATCTTACACAGGGATTACACAGTAGAATATCGATCTTTGCAGACAATACTAAGCTCTGTAAAGTAATCAACACAATAGACGATAATGTGTTATTACAAAGGGATCTGGATAAGTTGAAGGACTGGACAGAGAAATGGCAGATGAGGTTTAATACAGATAAATGCAAGTTTATGCACATGGGGAGGAAAAATCCATTACATGACTACATGTTAAATGGAAAAAGGCTGAGTAAAAGTGACATGGAGAAGGACTTCGGAATCCTGGTGGACAGTAAACTTAATTGTAGCAGCCATTTTCAGGCAGCAAACTGCCAAGGCAAATAGGATTTTGGGGTGATTAAAAGGGCATAGATGCACATGATGAGAACATTATTCCCCCCATTATACAAGTCACTGGTTAGACCACACATGGAATATTGTGTACAGTTTTGGGCACCAGTGCACAGGAAAGACATTGTAAGCTTGAACAGGTAACAAAGGCGGGGAACAAAAAAAAATAAAAGGACTGGGTGAACTGCAATACCCCAAAAGAATAGCAAGATTAGGGTTTTTTAGTTTTGAGAAAAGACGGCTTCGGAGGGACATAATAAATATGTTTAAATACATCAAAGGTCAATATAGTAATCTCTCTCAAGATTTATTTATACCCAGGGCTGTATCTGGAACAAGGGGGCATCCTCTACGTCTTGAGGAACGAAAGTTTCTACATAAACATAAAAAGGGATTCTTTACTGTTAGAGTAGTGAGACTATGGAATTCTCTGCCAGAGGAACTTGTCATTGTGAATTCAATAACAGAGTTCAAAAAGGGTTTGGATGCATTTCTGGAGCGTAATAATATGAAAAGTTATAGTGTGTAGGATTCTGGAGAGGGGTCATTGATCCAGAGATTTTTCCGATTGCCAGATGGAAGTCGGGAAGGAATTTTTCCCTAAAATGAGGACAAGTGGCTTCTACCGCATTGGGGTTTATTTGGCCTTCCTCTGGATCAACACCTTAGAACAACAGGCTGAACTGGATGGACGTCTTGTCTTTTTCGGCCTTACAGACTATGAAACTATGAAACTATGATAGCGCACTTGTATGATAGTCTGTTGAAAACTATCAATTCCCAGTCTTACTGGGCAGATGTAAATCCCTGGGACTGAAGGAAGAACACTGTTGATTTTGTCTTACGGTTCTTCCACCACACCGCATTTCACAGGTATTCGATAGAATCAATTCTGTTTCTAATCCTAGTTGGCTGTTGGAAATTAGAGGGATTTAAGAATAGCTGTGATTTGCCGGCTTTCAATAAGAGACTGTCAAAAACTCTTCCATACCTTTTTAAGTTTTTATCTTTCTGAACTTGGAGCGAAATGCAGGTGGTAAGTGAGAAAAGAGGCGTATAGGACATGGAGGTAGAGGTACGAGAGAAGGTGCTCCTTCCAGTGCTGGCGACAACATGCAAGCCAGCGGATCGGCGGTTGCAGGACCATCAGGCCTGTCATTGATGGGTCGGTGCCCTGTGAATCTCAGTAACGAACAGCGTCGCCAATCTGTTCTTCAGCGCTTAATGCAACCTGCATGCTGCGTTCCAGGACAGGGATAGTCAATGTCCAGTTCAACTAAAATGGTGGTTCAAAGACTCCTTTTTCAGGCACTTTTTAATCTGTGGGTCATGTAGATTTAAGGGTCATGCTGCGGTCCAGGACAGGCATAGTCAATGTTCAGTTCAACTAAAATGGTGGTTGAAGGACTCCTTTTTCTAGTACTTTTTAATTTGTGGGTCAGACAGTTTTAATGGTCATACTGCGGTCCAGGACAGGTATAGTCAATGTCCAGTTCAACTAAAATGGTGGTTCAAATACTAGTTTCTTCCCGCACTTTTTAATCTGGGGGTCATGCAGGTGTGAGGGTCATGCTGCGGTCCAAGATAGGCATAGTGAATGTCCAGTTCAACTAAAATGGTGGTTCAAAGACTCCTTTTTCCGCGCTTTTTTAATTTGGGGGTCATGTAGGTTTGGAGATCATGCTGTGGCCCAGGACAGGTATAGTCAATTTCCAGTAACTAAAATGGTGGTTCAAAGACTCCTTTTTCCAGAACTTTTTAATCTGTGGGTCAGACACTGTTTTGGGGTCAAGCTGCGGTACAGGACAGATATAGTTAGTGTCCAGTTCAACTAAAATGGTGGTTGAAAGACTCCTTTTTCCGGCACTTTTTAATCTGTGGGTCATGCAGGTTTCAGGGTCAGGCTGTGGTACAAGACAGGGATAGTGAATAGACTGTCAGTTGTTCTGTGACACTTGTTGCCTAATGGACTTGCCTAAGATGTAGCACGTATCCAGTATACTGTTGGGGATGTTATTTCCAGTTTTACAGCCCTTTTTTGGGTGTAAGAATGAAA